>JAOXYJ010149237.1:0-10850 GCA_028566555.1 Lithophaga nigra
CTAGGTTGAACAGGGAGACAGTTTCTGAAAGGTTTAATCAATTACCACAAAATTTAAATTAACTGTCACAAATTTGGAAATGGTCTATTCTGGTAGTTCATGTTTTTGGCTTTGACATTTCTAATTCTGTTCCAGCTTACAAATTTCTTTATCAAATGTAACTTTTTCAAATAGACATTATACAATGTACATACAAACATACTTTATACATTTTGAAATCGGGGGCATAGTGGTCGAGTGGTCAAGGTCACTGACTAATGGCCACAAGCCTTACACTGCTGTTATGGGTTCAAGTCCTGCTTGTCCCACTTCATGTATTACAGTTTCAGGTACCCAGCCCATGGTCAGGGGTTTGACTGGTTTAGAGGGATATTTGCCCAAGTTCCTGTCTTTCAGTTAGTGTGGTAATCACCCTATAGCTTTGAAAATTGCTGCAAGGGAAGATAATCCCCAACAACCAACCAATCATGGTAAATTGTGCAACAGACTGGTATGATGAAAAGTACTGTAAATTTCACTAGATTTTGAAAACTTGTATAAAAAAGGTTTAGGGCTGGTCCTGGAAAATTTGAAATACAGCTCTTTCTGAGGTTTTTGTGCCTACTTTAATTGCAAATGACTGATCCTTTTCAATTTTTTACATGTGTTACATGTAATTAAATACAGGTGAGTTTGATTTGACTGATTTTACTTTTGCGATTCTGGAGATACGGCTCTTCAAATTTTGAAAAAAAAAGTTTCTTTTGTACAGTCGTTGTCCAAGGAAAGTAATTATGAAAATTCCTTTCATATTTTGACATAATGGCACAAATAGTGAAATATAGGACCAGTTTGATTTTAATTGATTTTGCATGTGTCATTATGAAATGAAAACTCTTGAAAATTGAAAAGTAGCTTTTTATGAGGGGTCTGCTAATTACCTTAAGTCTGAATGACTAATTCTTTTTAAATATTTACATAGTGTCACATATGATGAAAAACAATAAATGAAATCTTACTATTTAACCATGAGCAAGAAGAGAACAGTGTTGAATACCCATGATTTGTAACTGTTATAATATTTTTCTGTAAAAATGCTAATGTGCAATATTAGGTATAGGTGCTAAAGGTAGCAATTTATTAAACTCTGTGTTCAAATTTTTTTCTAAGAAACTTTTACCTGTGTAACTGCAAACCTTATGTGGTGCATATTGTGTGTTATAGTGATCTATGTATCTAAAACTGCATTGCAGAATATGTAACATTATTTAGTTTAGTTGCTATGAAGAAACAGATTAGCTTCTTACAGATATAAATTATCCATGAACAGTGTCCCATTGAAGATGATGTTAAAACTTCAAATATACAGTAACAAATTTGAAGACATCAAATATTGTTTTTTAATAACATTGTCTTTTAACTGAAGCTGATAACAATAGAGAGCCTTAAACTGGACAGTTTGTGTACGTAGGTGTCAGCTTCAAGATTTTCAGGAATTTCTACATTGAAGTGACAGGTTAGAGAATCTGCGATATTACCCTACATTTAATATAAATGAGGCTTTTTATGTATATCTACAGCTCAACCTGGGGTACAAAGCATAGAACCCAACTTCTCTTGGCAATATAAAATGGAAGGTCCCATATTGGGTCCCATGCCACACTCTCTGCTCATGAAAGAACCCAATAAGCAAGCCTCTATTAGTAGTCTGTCGGTGGCTTCAGGGTATAGAAATAGGACTTGGCTTCTTCTGCCACAGTGTACAATCTCCTCCACAAGGGACATCTGCTGCCAGTGTGGGATATAAAAAAACGAGGCCTCCTGGTGGGAGAATGCCACACTTTCTGCATGGAAATAACTCTGGTAACAAGCTCTTTACGAGTGATCCGTAGCTGGCCAGTTACAAGGTTAAATTTGCCACCCCTTTCTATCCTATCCTCCTTTTCAAATGGTAGTCAAAATTATCCACCTTTTGAATAAAACTGGTATCTATGATTTTGAATTACTACCACTGGGTCGATGCCACTGCTGGTGGACTGTTAGTTCCCGAGGGTATCATCCGCCCATTAGTCCGTGCTTCGGTCATGACTTGATTTATTTCATACATGTTGTTTGATATTTACAGTTTATAAAATTTGGAATTTTTGTTGAAAGTAAGGTTTCAACTCCCTCAGGCAAAGTTGACCTTACCCAGATTTTGGTTATTCTCTTTAGGCCCGTTTTGATTTTTGTGCTCCCTAAGTTTTAATATTTTCTGACTTTCCAAACTTTTGGTTTTTAGCATACCTGATGAAGGTTAATACAGAAAAGTGCTTCATATGCAGTAAAATTCGTATCTGTGATTTTGTATTACAACCTGCTTGGTCACAAATACAAATGTTAACAGATGATAACAACAGTATACCATGAAAATTCTGGATGGTGGTATAAGTTTATACAAGAGTTTTAAACTAAAAATATACCTGCTGGTGTAGGCAATTCATGCTGTCCTGGGAAACATATAACATCATCAATTTTTTCATTCAGATTTCTACTTCCATCAAACACAATCAGAAACAAGGCCCTGTAGGTCATGAAGGTCTGGTGTGTTGTGTAGTACACATACTGGCCACCAAAATCCCAAAATATCAGTCTCCCAATCTTCATTTTGTAGTTTCCACTTTTCAACACCTTTTCCATCTGTTTTCTGATTTCATCTTTTGTCATTTTTGCTATCATTTTTTGCTGTTTCCATTTCAAAACTTGAGTTGGTTGAGCAGGTTTTCTGGATAATGGCAGCGGTTTTGTGCTTGGTTCATGCGGATCAGAAGAAGGCTGGATTTCTGGTGACTTTTTGCTGGGACCTTTCCCTGTACCTGCCTTTTGTTGCCTATCAACAGGTTTAAAACCTTCAGCTTTTGGGGGTGTTGAAGATTTCTTTGTTGCTTGTGCTTTGTTTTCATCATCTGCTTCTTCCTGAACAGGCATCATAAGGACTTTATTATATACAACATCCAAGGCATTGTAATTATCTATTTAAAAGAAAAATATAAGACTGATGTAAGTTTAAAGTGAGGTGAACTAACTGAAAAAAAAACCAAAATAAAAACAGTAAGACATCTGCTGGAATTTCCAAGATACAGATACACTAGGGTTGTTCTTCGGACAGAATAAACACACTAACAAAAGTCAGTAATATATTCTTGTAACACCAGAAAGAAATTGCATTCACATTAGAATATGAACAGAGCATTTCCAAACTAATTTCAGTATCACTATATATAAATACAAAATATTTCAAGCAATGAAAATACATGTATCCTAAAAATCATACATGTAACAGATTTGTTTATGTCACAACTGGAATTTAAAAAAAAAATTGATTGGAAATCAGGTCTTGTAACCAGAGACTTTTCATCAACATTTTTAGACTTTTCAACATTTTCATCAATGTATTTTTATGCATGTTTTTGTTATTATTGACATTTTTCTTTGGTTTGAGCATTTATTCATTGATTAAATTCTTGTCAATTATATCTTTAATTAGTAATGAATATTAGGTCTAGACTATATTTATAATTTATTCATGATCAGTTCCAGTTTCAACACTATTAAATTGTTTGGTCAGGTTATAACGACCACCATAGTAAAATTTTGAAGTCAGCTGTGCAGGAAGTGCAGTGAGTGAAGTCTGAACCTTTAACAATGACCTGGCACCACTTAAATTCTGTATTCCCAGTGATCGAAATTAGTCTGCAGGCAAAACCTACTAAAATTTTCTGTCGGGCTAGGATAGATTTTTGATTTTTCCCCATTCAAGGCCATTGCCTACTAGCCCTAAGTTCTAGTTGATTGAAATCCTAATTTCTTTCACTGTGTTCCAAACATTGTTTAACTTAGTGTTGTTACAGCAGTTTTTTAACTACTTTGAGACCCTTAAAATTGGGATTATCCTTCTGCCCAAATAACATAAATGTAAAAGACTGTGTAATCTACAATTACTAATTCTCCTTAGTTTTATGCCAATGTCTGGATACCTTATCACATTGAACAGGGTAAGTAGAACTTGAAATGAAACAGTGGTCTTAGGCTTGTGATTATAAATTGGCCATCTTCACCATATGGCCACTCAACCCTCATCTATCCAAAGACAAAATCCAAATTTCTTCAGTCGGATAATAACAAGGGTTGCCACATGAGTATGTCTCGCCTGCTTCTACATGTCGAATAGGGGAAAAATATTTTATTACAGTTAGTGGACCACAAAAACGAAGTCAAGTTCATGTAATGTGTTGCTGACAAGTACACTGTATAATGAATCACCAAATATGGCTCACATATTGCATAAAATTACTGAAACTGACCTAATCACAAAAACTTACGATGGTCAATGAAGCATAATAAGTACAACTCAGGACAAAGGCACATACCAAATATCAGTGACCCACAACTCCCTGTTACTCAGAAATAGACCTAATCATGAAAACTTAACATGGTCAATGAAGTGTGAAAATGAGGTCAAGGTCAGGTAATAGTACCTGACTGACAAGTACACCTCAGGACAAAGGCATATACCTATCACTCCCAGATATTGAGAAACTGACTTTATGTATTCCATTGTACATTATACGCACAATTTTACTCTACAAACAATTTCAGAGCTTCGGGTGCATATAATATACCCCTATTAGACTGTCAATCATTTTTCACAGTCCTCATAAAAATTTTCAGGTCGTATATTTGACTCCATTTCCAACAGTATTTGATCGTTTTTTGATATTGATAAAAATAATTATGAGTTGCTCTTATATCATAAATACCTTATATTAAGGTAACACAATACCGAATGACGTTACGTCAGAAGTTATCGTTCTTGACGTTATCGTGTGCATTGCCAATTACGGCACCTTTTAGTTCATTATGTCTTTGTTTCTATAAGAAAACAATCATGTGTATCGATGTTCTGCTATTAAGGATTATGTGCCCCTTTTCAATTAACAAGGTCAAACAGCTTTAATCCAGTGAATACACAACATATTTAAACATACAGGGTACCAACATGTTCTTTATTCTATTCCCAAGATTTCTGCTATGTATATTGTATGGTAACAATCTGTTTCATGACAAATCAATGTTTTAAGTTGCAAATCTTATAAAAAATCCAGAGGATTTATGAAAGATATTTAAGTGAAGAAATTTTGTACATAGCTGCAGAAATGTTTTATCTATGCCAAGCTAAGGAAGTGAACTTTCGTTTCACTATATTAAAATTGCGTTTGACAGCTCTAGAATAGATGGTGTAAAAAGTATGTTTTCTGGGAAAATCCTGTGTTACTGATCAAAAATCAATTGTTAATCGTGTCTGTAATTATTTGTTAAAAAATAAATTCAGTGCTGATAATTCTAGCTGATTTTTATGTAATTGAAACAGAGAAGTGGTATAAGCCTAGTCAAGTTATGTGCTATTAATTGGTTATTGCATGTTTATGTATTGAGTAAGAATTATTCGAAAATCTTATATGTTAAATTAACCACAAATAATAATACATGTGTACTCGTATTTATTTCCTCTAAAACTTAACGTACATGCCAAAAGCGACGTCTGAACAGTGAATGTCAAGAACGTTGTAAGAAATACCGATTTTTGCTCCTTGTGGGTGAATTCGAAACGTTATAACTCAAAAACAAGAATGGTGACCTATACTCTTTACTACATCAATCAATTCCAAAATTAATGTTCTTTCTTATGTTAGTTTTTAGATTTTTTCGCGACATTTTTTCATAATCTCATATCATGATAACTGAAAATTTGACGACAAAAACTGCCGTTTTCCCTCTTTGTCTATATGAAATGTTGTAAAAAATCTGGATTTTCATTGCCAAATACCAAGTAAACAAGGATGGTGACCCCTCTTTTTTATTTAATATTTTTGCGTGTCTTTCAAAAATGCATCACTGTGCAAAGAATCAAGAATATTGTAAGATATGCCATTCGGTCCTGTGTTACCTTAATGTAAAGAAAGTGTTGTTGTGTCAGAAATTGTTATCTTCATGCCAATTGCCACATAATGACATTGTGTTTAAATGAACCGCCATATTTGATGATAAATGAACAAAAATCACGTGATTGTAAAGTGTTAACTGTGTATTACTAATAAAATCAGTTCTGACAATATTTGATTGAATACAGATGTCAATATGTGGCTTGATTGTCTTTAATTGCGTTGATATTGTTTTAAAAATAGTTTCTAGGTATTTGAAACTTCAAATAATTTTGTTAAATTCAACACGGATACGACGACCCGTACCAAACTTGTTACGAAATTTGTCACTGCATTGCAACTTCCTGATCGTAAAATCTATCAAAATTTTCTTCAATTTTCATAATATTTGTGCTTTTTTATCAATAAAAAAGTTATGAAAAACTAAATCTAGGAAATGAACACTCGATCAATAGAAAAAGCTATAGAAATATGGAACAGTGGTTAAAAAAGCCGACATTCATAGCGATTTTTACTTGAACTTTGGCAGTCAAAGTTTCTGCATATTTTACATGCGAACTAGACTTTTTCCAGAATTTTAAGGGCCAGAAAGGCACTGGGTATTATCTATAAATGCATATTTTTTACACCAAAAGATGGGTAATCATGAAAACTTAACATGGTCAAGGAAGCATGAAAATGAGATCAAGGTCAGGTGACAGGTACCTGACTAACAAGTATACCCCAGGACAAAGGCATTTACCAAATATTAGTGACCTATCACTCCCTGTTACCCAGAAACAGCCAACCATGAAAACTAAACATGCTCAATGAAGCATGAAAATGAGGTCAACGACAGGTGACAGGTACCTGACTGACAAGTACACCTTCGGATAAAGGCACAAACCAAATACCAGTGACGTATTGCTCCTTGGAAACTGACTTAATCATGAAAACTTAACAATTGTTGACACCGTGTCACTGTCACCAGAAAAGCAATGCCTATGTTTCCCCTTCTGCGACATTTGTTGCAGGCGAGACAAAAACGACGCAAGTTCAATTATGTTCTCTACATTTATGATCTTAATACATGTATTAAAACTGACAATTTAGCACTATATTTCAGAGATTACTATGTGAATTCTCATACCTGTATTTTAAAGAACTAAGGTCTTTGAAAAGGTTTCAACAAAAATAAGAAAACGCTTAGAATACTGTTTACAGACAATATTCAGGACAGAAGATGCAATCTATAAAATTTTTGTGATAATACAGAAAGTTAAATCTAAAATAAAGTGCCTTTATCTATGAGTATCCATTCCCTGTCTTCAATACCAAGACCACATCGTCCCTCCAGGAGGGAAATTCCATCAGTAGCTTGTCGCTCTTCTGGAACCTCATCTCCAACTAAAAGCTTCACAAGGCTTGTTTTACCAACGGCGAACTGTCCAGTCACCATAATGCGCATATCAAATGCGTCATGGGAACCTTGCCCTAATAGACGGTTCAACATAGCTGACTGGTGCTGTCTCTGTAAGGGGGCTGACTTTCCTAGAGGAGGCTTTCTCTCTGTCAGGCTGGAGGTGGCAGATTTGTAATTCTACAACAGTAAAGTTTTTAGGTTTATTGATTTAAAAGATATCTATATTTCTTATTTTTATTTTTCAATCATCATCTTTTCTTTTTTTCTTTTTGGTTGCCAGTCAAGCATGCCTCACCACAAGCTAGTACTCATAACCCTGATATGTGATTTCTTTTGCCTGATTACACAAGAGGGTTCAAGACAAGTTAACTGTAAACTTCGAATAGTCACATACACACCTGTAAGCTGTAACTCATAACCGTAGTGGAAAAGGCACAAATGATATATATACAGCTATACAAAACTATTTATGGGATTTACAATATAAATTGACTGGAAAAAATTCAATAGTTAAGCACACCTCACTGTAAGGTAAAGGCTCACAATCTTAATGATGAGAGGCTAATGATATACAGTACAAACTGGGTGTTTCAGTTGCAAATCTCTCTGGTCGGACATTGAAGAATCACCGTAAAATACGGTGAAATTAGTTGAATCGCCAACTCCAACATCAAGAAAATGCTGTAAAATATCTGAGGTCGATGATTACATAATTACATATTACATTTCTATTTTACACATCGACCTTGATATACGTATGGAATCCATTTTTACAGTAAAAATTCACTATTTTTTTATCAGTCCGTAGAGATCCCAATCCACAGCTTCTTCCCACAAAATCAAATGATCGTGGAATATTTACATAGGAGTATTGTGTATTAAAGTATATATCATAATGCAATGGGTAATGCACACAATACATGCATACCAATATAATGCAAGGGAGCAATTTTTATTCAACTAGACACCAGTCAGTTCCATAATGTCAATCACTGACCTCATTCCTGCTGCCATTTTATTTTTACATCTACCATGTGACAGCAAAAATCTTTAAAACCAAAAAGGGTATATTTTTAACAACACTAGAAATCAGTTTAATTCTAACATGTGAATGATACATAATTTTTAGTCATTTAGGCTGAACCCCCCCAATTTCACAATATCTAGGAAGCCAGCTATCACATGATCACCGTACTTATATTATTTGTAAATAGCTTCATAACTAATGTAAAAGAAATTTAATTTGAACATCTGACATATTTCCAAAAAGAATTTTTTTATTTTGTCCAACATTATTTTATGGATAAACTGTTATACACAAGTACATGCACCCAACTGAGCAATAAATCCATTTCACCGCAATTGGCAGTGTCCCACGGTTTTTCATCGGCAATGATACTTTACCGATAGAGTGTAGAAAGAAAATTGCTCTTAAATTTCTCCTATATTTCATATTATAAAATAATATCCACCTTTATTCCGTCAAAAGTATGTAAATTCATGAATCCGGAAACAATTTCGTACTGGAAAAAATAAACCATTACATATACAGCTTTACAAAAATTTATGATTTTGGTTTGTCACATGATGAATGGAAACATCCAATAGTCAACTCATAACCACAATGATTATGACTGATAATAGTCTATAGCACACCCCATCATATACTGACTTGCAACCCTAGGAGTGAGAAACCATACACACAATTTTGTTTGTTGAACTAGACAGGATTTACTAAACAAATTGATTTGAAAAACTTACAATAGACAAGTGCACCTAACCATAGCTAAAACTTGTCAACCCTAATTATGAGAGATTAGTGACCTATGACTTCTAAACCAACCAGACCCTGGTTTGATGTGGGAAATAGAACTAGAAACACTGTGAGCATGGCTCACTATTGATACCCCTGCTTCCCTGCCTCCACTCAACAGACTGGAATTACTTTTCTTCATGCATATCCTCAGATGGTGTAATGCCTATCTGCAAAGTTTTGTTGTAATCCACAATATGATGTAGGAGGACATGTGCTTACAAGGTCTATGGACAGATAGAAAGACAGACTGGGTATTACTTATATACCTGCCAATAAACTTTGTTTGCAGGGATATAAAAAATGCAAAGTCCTGTTCTTGTTGTTCAGGCAAGAACTCAATAGACCAGAATTATTCTTCTTCATGTACATTCTTACATAGTATACTAGATTTGTGAAATGTTTCGCTAAAATCCACCAACTCAAGAAGGAGCTGCACTTACAAGGTTTTTCTCCTCTTCAGACTGAAAAAATGGCAAATTCCATTTTTCTGGCAACAATTTGACTGATTGGAATTATTTTTCTTCACTCATATCCTCAGATGGTATATTGCCTTTGTCAAAAATTTTGTTAAAATCCACTGAACCATGTAGGAGGCGATACACTTTTTCTCCCCCATTTCCCAGTTGAAAAATGGCAAAGTCCATATTTTTTGGAAAAAATGTAATGGGCCAGAATTAATTTTCTTCATGCACATTGTTAGATGATTATACTGTCTTTGTGCAAAGTTTGTTAAAATCCATCGAAACAAGTAGATGGAGATGCGCTTACAGGTTTTTCCCATTTCCTGAGTTGAAAAATAGCAAAATCCATGTTTCTGGCAAAAACAAAACAGACCAGAAATATTTTTCTTCATACACATCCTCACATGGTATACTGCCTTTGTGCAAAGTTTTGTTGAAATCGACGCATATATATCCTCAGATAATATACAGCCCTTGTGCAAACTTTTATTGAAATCTACCAAAGCATGTAGAAAGAGGTTTTCTTGCAAGGTCTATGGACAGACAGACAGACTGATTCCTATATACCCCCAAACATTGTTTGCTGGGGGGTATAACTACCTAAATGGATGACACAAGTAAAACATGAATTTGTATTAGTCTTGTGACAGGACAGAATGTTTTAGTATGTATATATACAAACTTTGATTGTAATCAAATTTATATGACTTTATATACTATGTCTGGCTGATCCCCGAAAGTTTTGTTCATTTGATATAAGACTGTTTTAGCTAGTACATTTAATATGCGATACACAAGTGAATTTCATATTATTGTGTATAAACATTCAACTTTTATATTATGTTATTTACCTTAAGAAAATATTTCACATTTCCTTTTGCCACATCATATGGGGTTTGTCCCGGTAATAAAAACATTATCTACTATATAAAAATGTAAATTCATGTATTTATTCAGTGTATTATGGATTATATCAAATTTTCAGAATTTTAATCCTAGTCTGGCAGTGTCCTAACATTCTGAAAATTTAATTACCCATTAGGCCAGACTTTTTTTATTTTCTGTTTAATGGGAAAATGTTGAAAAAATTAGGGTCGAGGGGGCGAAATAAAAATAAAAATAAAAGTCCAAATTTTGTCCAGTCGATACTCAAAATAAAATAAAAAAAACTATTTACGATTTTTTTTGTTTTTTTTTTTTTTTTTTTTGGG
>JAOXYJ010149347.1:0-10849 GCA_028566555.1 Lithophaga nigra
GCATCACTAAGTTTCACATTGGACCCTCTGGAAAATATGCTTAAAGTTCTTCTTTTAAACAAGGAAGACAATTAAATTAAAATTGTTCATAATGATTACTGGATAGTCTTTCAAAGATTGGGTGTGTTTTTATGCCAATCGGAATTCCAAGAAGGCCACAATCGACGGAGACAGTTTAACATTTGACCCTGTGTTAAAAACGCTTAAAGATCTTTTGGTTAGTGAATTAAGAACTATTCATGAATGAAGAATGTATGGTCCTTTACCAAGACCATATTTTTCATGCCAATTCCAAGATGTTCAACACCGAGAATTAACGTGGACGACAGTTAAGCCAAATGGTTCAAATGATCACTTGATGATCTTTAGCAAAATAGGTGTTTTCCACGCCAACCGAAACTTGAGATGGCTACCACCAATGACGATACATGTAATTTAACACTGAACCCTACCCGAAAAGCTCTTAAAGATCTTTGGTTTAAAACAGTTATAACAGTCAAATCAGAGCTGTTCATAAATGGTCACTAGTTGGTCCTTTTCGAAGGTGGTGTTTTCATGCCGATCAGAGTTTCAAAATGGCAGTAGGTAAAAATTGATCTCTAAGGAAACCACTATACTATACTATACTATCATGGCGATTAATTAATTCCACAGGTATATTCAAATTTTTATGTCAATGATGGTGTTTAGTGGATGAAATTAAATCCACATACATGTGTATCGTAAACTATTTAGTATGGCATGGCAGTCTGTGATGGCCCACAATAGACTCAACTACATGTCGAGTGGCTGATCACCATATAGCATGGGTTCTAGTGGTTAACCATCATCATGGAAAGAAAATAGTTTCTGAAAACCACTATCATGATATATGGTGGAGAATGTAAAATCCAGTTTGAGGGATCTCATAGTGTAGTTTAACATTTGACCATATGGGAAAAGCACTTTATAAAGATATCTTTTGGTTAGAAACAACCGAGACAATCACTGAATGACGTAGTTTAGCATCGATCCTATCGGAAATATTCCTAAAGATCTTCTTTGAAAAAGGGAGACAATTAAACTAGAACTGTTCATGATTGATCATTTAATTGTCTTTCACTAAATCAGTGTTTTTCTCACTCATGTCGATCAGAATTCGAAGAACATAGTTTAACACTGGACCCTATATGTAAATGTTAGAGGGCCATTGTATAACTAGGCGAGCGATACAGCTCAGGTAAGCCTCTTGTTTTAGTACCTACCAGCTAATTTAATGTGATGGTGGTGTATTTTCTATAATTAGCCCGGGAATTACCTAGTATTCATCAGTGACAAGGTCGTATAGTCGTACTTATGTAATTTAATTGTTTCATTTCACCGGTCCATCGCTCTTTGTTACTTGTGGACCGGCCGGTCCATTGAACTCTAGCCGGTCACTTCCGGGTTACTTTTCCGTGGACCGGGGAGTCTAATTTTAGCTTATGTGACGTCACTTTACGCCAGATTTAGACTGAAGTAAGTTCAGTGGGTTTGGGCTCCGGGGGAATTTCTTGGGTTTTTACTTACAATTTGGACTTTAAAACCACCATTATGCTTTTATTTATTAAGACTGTAATTGTACAGTGTTTGCTGATTGTTTTTTCTGTAAATTTTATTGGAATTAATTAAATATTTTACATAAAACTTAGAATCTCCATTATCCATTGAACTCGGGAAACACATTCCCGTTACATTGGGGGCTCGGTCCGTGGATTTTGGAGTTTATTTTGAAATTTTACAAGAATAATTGAATTCTTGAGTATTATTTATACAGGGAAATATAGAAATGGCTTCTGCTAAGAAAGTATTTGCAAATATCGGAGCTGGTTTTCACAGATTGTTTCAAAACACTTCAAATTCTGTTTCCGACGGAAGAAGTGAAGACAATCACGAAACTGACCAGAAAATTTCTGTTCCCTTTAGTAATCAGCATTACATTTCTAAAATTTGTAATGAAAATGATAAAAATATTGATGAAAATGACTTACCGGAGTCCGGGAGTCAGAATTTCCAAACACAAGGGTTTATTGTTCCAGTTGTAAAATCATTTGAATGCAAGGCAAATTCAGAACAGCATACGACGAACAGTCCTGATCTATCTCCCCAGAATATGAACACAAATACAGTTCATAAATATGAAAGAGAAGAATACTTCTCTGTCCCTGATTACGATTTACGTGTCGAATATGGTGAAAATTTCGATTCAGAACGTTATAAGAATGGTCGTGAAGACACTGCAAACTTTGAAATTGAACGGCAATTCCGTGAACAAGAGTCATTTGTCGGTCCATCTCGTACGTTGAATGAAAATACAACCTTCCTTTTTCCTAACAGTGACGCAAAATGGCGTTCAAACGTAACGTCAAATGTGTTTGATCATGTGACTAATGGGTTTCCCCAGGAATGTGAAAGGGGTTCCTTAAGGGGTTCAGTCGCAAAGAAACAGGTAAAATTTACTGACACATTGAGTTCTGTGGGAAGAAATCAAAGTGAAATGGGTATTTTAGGTGAAGCAAGCCAGATAATTGAGTCTAGCGCATATCATAATAGTCAACATAAGACAAATTCAGACAAAAATTATTTGTTACAAACAGGTTCCCGTTCAAATTTAAACAAGGGAATTCCTTGTATGGAAAATATTCAGAAGGGTAATATAACCCCTGGAAATTATCAAAGGAGTACATTAGCTCCTGTAACACCAGAATGTAATCAGAGGAGTATATTTACTCCTGATTTTATGAGTGAATCTGAACAGAGGGGTACGTTCACCCCTGAATATATTCAAAGGAGTAATTCAACTCCTGTTTCACTAGAATGTAATCAGAGGAGTAAATTAACTCCTGGGTTTATACAGAAATTTGACCAGAGGGGTACAACTACTCCTGAAAATATCCATAGGAGTACGATAACTCCTGTCTCTAGAGAATTTAATCAAAGGGATCTTTTTGCTCCTGAAACAGAGTCACAAGAATTTTACAAAAGGGGTCTATTTGCTCCTGAAACAGAATCACAAGAGTTTAATAAAAGGGGTATGTTTGCTCCTGTCCCAGATTCACAAGAAATAAACCAAAAGGGTGTATTTGCTCATGTCACAGGGCCACAGGAATTTCAAGAGAGGGGTACATTTACTCCTGTCAATGAGCAAGTTAACCAGAGGAGTACATTAACTCCTAGAATTCAGCATGTCAATGAAAGGAGTATATTAACTCCTACTACTTTAGATTTCAACCAGAGGAGTAATTTGACTCCTGATGTTAAAAATTGTAAACAGAGGAGTACACTAACTCCTGGAATCCAGCATATCAATGAAAGGAGTAAATTAACTCCTACTACTTTAGATTTCAATCAGAGGAGTAATTTGACTCCTGATGTTCAAAACTGTATCAAGAGGAGTACACTAACTCCTGAAATCCAGCATATCAATGAAAGGAGTGTATTAACTCCTACTACTTTAGATTTCAATCAGAGGAGTAATTTGACTCCTGATATTCAAAATTGTAAACAGAGGAGTACATTAACTCCTGGAAGTCAGAATGTAAATGAAAGAAATGTATTAACTCCTACTACTTTAGATTTCAATCAGAGAAACAATTTAACTCCTGAAATACAAGATTTCCAACAGAGGAGTACATTAACTCCTAACTACGTATCAAGGGTAGACCCGAGAGGTACCGCTAGTTCCTATTTACACGAAGGAACTTGTAAAAGGAATGTATTCGTTCCTAGACCAAACTCCCATGATGCTGAGCAAATGGGTCTATTAACCCATGAAAATCAATTAGAATCTCAGTATGAAAACTGCAAGATAGGTTGCAATCTTAGATCCCAGCCTGAATCTGTACCAAACACGGCATGTGAAAGCTTTCATACAACCAATTATACGGATATGGCTGAAAATGTTCGACCTCTTAACACAAACCTTGGGAGTGAAATAAGGGAAATCTATCCCTTTAGGGAAGCAATGGGCAGTAGAAAGGGAAGTCATCATGTGGATCAGTCTTTAAATCATTCGAAATTAGGGAATAGAAAACAGAAAGACCCGGATACGTATGATGGAAGACAAGTAGAATGGCCAGATTATATATGTCATTTTGAACAGGTGGCCATCTGGAACAATTGGTCAAAAAGCGAAATGGCCTCCCAGTTAGCCATGAGTCTAAGAGGAAATGCACAACGTGTTCTTAGTGAGATTACGCGAGAGGAACTTTTCGACTATGAAAAACTTAAATTTTCATTAACTCAGAGATTTTGTCCTCCAGAGAGGGAGACAGCTTTCCGATGTGAGTTTAGGAATCGAAGGCGGAAAAGAGACGAGACGGTAGCCGAATATGGCTATGCATTAAAGCGCATAGCAACGCGGGCTTTTCCTGCCATGCCATTGAGTGTTCGAGAAAGTTTAATAGTAGAACAATACATCTCAGGCTTGTCTGATACTGAACTAAAGCGATTTGTCCAGTTTTCTCATCCACAAACGCTTGACAAAGCAATATCTCTGGCGCTTGAATTCGAGGCTTTTGAAGGAAGTCAAATGCATCAGAGAAAGCCAAAACCAGACGATTACTCTACTGTGTGTTCGGCAGTTCACGTGGATGAAAAGGAAAACGATGCTGGTTTACAAACGTCAAATATGTTTGCAAAACTACTAGAAGGCATGCAGGAAGTACAGAAATCTATGCAAACTATGTTACGAAAACAGTTTGATAATAGACCTAGAAACCAAAATAGCCCAAATACATTAAGGAAACCTTTTCAGTGCTTTTATTGCAAACGAGAAGGACATATGAAGAAGAACTGTCCTGAACTTAATAACGATGGATCAAACAAATCTAAAATTGACAAGAAAGACAGTACTGAAGCTAAACAAGATGGTTTAAATTAGTTCGGACTGGGAGTGGGGCCGACACCTCAGTCCAAGATAGTACAGTAAATGTTGAAATTTTTGATAGGCCATCTACTTTGTTAAGGCTAAATAGTGTTTCACAATTTTGTTGGTTTGCCAATGTAAATGTAGACAAGACAAGCTTTGCTATGCTTGTAGATACAGGGTCTGATGTGACTTTGGTGTCTTCTGCAATTTTTAAAGAGTTAGAAGTGAGCAAATTGGTGCTTAAAAATGTTTCTACTCAATTAGTTACAGCAGATGGGGACCAGTTAGATGTCATTGGCATGGTTGATTTGCCACTTAATATTGGAGAAGAAACTTTTCAGCATTCAGTTTTAGTCGCTGATTTAGGAGAATTATCTGGTATTCTTGGCATGGACTTTTTGCATAGAAATAAGGTTTTATTTGATACTGCTGGCGGTGCATTAAACGCGCCAAAATTTAATATTAAATTACAACGTCATGCTTCTACTCAGAACGTTTGTGCACGAGTGCATATTACTGAGACGGTTCATATTCCAGCCAAATCGGAAATTTACGTTGAAGGTGAGATACGTGGACATTTTCCGGGAAAACAAGAGGGTTGTTTAGAACCCTTAAACAATTTTAAAGGGGGAATTGATCTCCTTTTGCCCAAGTCAGTCGTAAACCTCTCACAGTCTAAGGTTGTATTCTCAATTTTGAACCCAACGTCGGATCCGAGAATTATTCGGAAAAATTTACAAGTAGCATCAGTACATCCGGTTGAACAAATTACATCGTGTGATTTTGAGAAGTCAAAGGAACAGTCTGTGTTCCTCGACAACAGTACATTGCCTGATCATTTACGGTCGTTGGTGGGAAACTGCTCTAAAAAGCTTTCACACAAAGAACGTGAAAAGGTTGCACAGGTCGTAAACCACTATTCTGATGTTTTTGTCGGTCCCGACGGTAAACTTGGGCACACAGATATAGTCCAACATGAGATTGACACAGGGGATGCTAAGCCGATAAGATTGCCTTTAAGGCGGCTGCCTATGACTCAGCGGGAAACAGCGGAAAAGGAAATTGAGAAAATGCTCCAGCAAGGCATTATACAGCCTAGTAATTCGCCGTGGGCGGCCCCTATAGTTCTAGTGAAAAAGAAGGACGGGAGTACACGTTTCTGTGCAGATTACAGAAAGATTAATTTAGTTACGAAGAAGGACGCGTATCCTCTACCAAATATCACAGAATCGTTGGACTCGCTCGCAGGTGCAAAATTCTTTTGTACAGCCGACATGGCCAGTAGTTTCTGGCAAGTTTCTGTGCACGAAAAAGATCGCCCGAAGACTGCTTTTATCACTCATAAGGGTCTGTTTGAATTCAGGTATATGCCCTTTGGCCTCGCTAACAGTCCGAAAACTTTTGAGAGGCTGATGGAAATAGTTCTCTCGGGATTGCAATGGGAACGTTGCCTAGTATATTTAGATGACGTTATTGTGTTTGGTCGCACCTTCACTGATACGTTAGACAATTTAACTACAGTTTTAGAGCGGTTCCGTAAAGCAAATTTAAAACTGAAGCCAAAGAAATGTGCGTTTTTCCAAGACGAAATTAAATACTTAGGCCATATTGTTTCTGAAAATGGGGTTAAATGCGACCCCGAAAAAATCGAAGCCATCAAGAATTGGCCAAGACCCGGAAATGTCGGAGACGTTAGGAGCTTTTTGGGAATTGCGTCCTACTACCGCAAATTCATTCTAAATTTCTCAGAGAAAGCATTTCCTTTAACACAGTTAACAAGAAAGAACCAAAAATTCGACTGGAGTGACAAATGTGAAGCGGCATTTACAGACCTTCGCAACGCACTAATCTCCGCTCCTATACTAGCATATCCTACAAGAGATGATATGTTTATATTGGACACAGACGCCAGCCTGTTTGGCATAGGAGCCGTGCTTTCTCAAGTACAAAATGGAGAGGAACGGGTCATTGCATACGGTAGTAAAACCTTATCAAGATCTCGGACTAAATATTGTACAACCTACCGCGAGCTTTTGGCCGTTGTAACGTTTGTTAAACAGTTTCGACACTATTTGTATGGAAGAAATTTCCTTCTCAGAACTGACCACTCTTCGTTAATCTGGCTAAAGAACTTCAAAGAGCCAGAAGGAATGGTAGCCAGATGGATATCCCTCCTAGAAACCTACGACTTCCAAATCAAACATCGGAGAGGATCAGCTCATGGAAATGCTGATGCATTATCGAGGATACCCAAGCGTCGATGTAAGAGGGATGATTGTCCCCAATGCAAGAGCAAAGAACCCCATATAGTTTCCGCCGTGAGTCAAGTAGGCAGCAAACACACAAATATAGAGGAGAACAGACAAATTGACTCCAACTGGCTGGAGCAATGGAGTGCTGAAGAGTTGAGGGCTTTGCAACAAAAAGACAGTAGCACAGGTCCTGTAATTAGACACTTGGAAAGCGGTGGCACAAAGCCAATTATTGGTTCTGCAGACCAGAATTTGATCGCATTGGTCAAACAGTGGGAGTTGCTTTGTCTAAAAGAAGGTCTTTTGTACAGAAAGTTCATCAGTAATGACGGGTCGGTTTCCTTTCAATTGGTGACCCCTAAACCTATAAGGAAAACGATTATGCAACAGCTTCATAACAATCGCACTGCAAGTCACCTGGGTCGTGAGAAAACATTACACAAAGTACGGGCTCGATTTTACTGGCCAGGCATGACAGCTGATATCGCGAGATGGTGTCAAACATGCAGTCTATGCGCTAAGAGAAAACCTGGTCCGGGAATGGGAAAATCTCCCATGCATCATTGCTCTGTCTCTCATCCTTTAGAGTGTATTGCCATCGACATTATGGGACCGTTACCGGAGACTGATGACGGAAATCAGTATATTATGGTAGTTGGGGATTATTTCTCAAAATGGAAAGAAGCGTATGCACTGCCTGACCACACCGCCCAGACTGTAGCCGATAAACTGACTACTGAGTTTATCTGTCGATTTGGAGCACCGTCTCGAATTCACACAGACCAGGGACGGGAATTTGAGTCCGACCTATTTGCAGAGATCTGTAAACTGTTAGGTATCAGCAAATCACGTACTACACCATACCGTCCTCAGTCAGACGGTATGGTTGAACGTTACAACAGAACTGTACAACAAATGTTAGCTATGTTTGTAAATGAAACACGGTCTGACTGGGATGATCATCTACCATATGTAATGATGGCCTACCGTGCCGCAGTTCACGAAAGTACAAAATGCTCACCAAACAGACTCATGCTTGGGCGAGAAATATGCCTTCCAATAGACATCATGGCAGGGAAAACCCCGGAAAACCAAGAACATAGTTGTCCTATACAGTACGTAGAATGGGTTAAAGACGTCATGCAGCAATCATTTGATTTTGCACATGAGCAGTTAGAAGCTAGTTTTCGGCGACAGAAGCGTTATTACGATGTTAAAATCAAAAGTCGAGATTTCGATAAAGACCAACTAGTCTGGTGTTGGTATCCTCCGCATGCTAAGCAAAAGTTAGGGTTAGGTTGGACTGGTCCACATAAGATTGTTAGAAAACTGACTGATATCACTTATCAAATTGAATCTTGCCATAATGCTAAAATGCGAATAGTACACGTGGATCATTTAAAGCCGGTGGAAGGCAACGGTTATTCCAATGAAATGTTGGACGAAGAAGACGATTCTTTGACAGTTTTGTTTGAGTCCGAAACCGAAAATGGAGCTCTGAATCATGAGTCTGGTGATGAACGTGTAAGCGATGACGATAGAGAGTATGAGACTGTAGATAACGAGACATCATCTTTAAAAGAGGAAACTATCTTCTCTCCTAAATTTAGTACACGAGGTCGCCGTCTGAAACCAAAGCTACCCTATTCTCCATAATTACATTTCATTTAAAATAAAAATTCTACCCAAATAAGAAAACTACAATTAAACCATATTTTCAACTTTCATCAAGTATTATTCACCCTGCAACTAGTAAAGCAAAAATTGGTTTGCTTTTCTTGATCTGTGTTGAAATTTAGGGTACCAAGCTGTTCTGGATTGCCTTGTTGTGTTTTGTTCATTTTGGTTACCATGGGCACATTAAGCTTTCGGTGATGAATAAAATACATGTTTTCTACCTAGTGGGGTAGGGTTTATTTTATATGACTCGGATGGTCATGGGATAATGGAAAGAAGTATCCGGAGCTTCTTTAGTTGTTAAGGTAGGAACACATGGTTCCTGGGTTTCAAACATTTCTGAATAGCAAATTAAGTTTGGCTACTTTTGCAGGATGGAGAACACAGGAGACTATCTTGATTATGATGAGAAGGAGATGGATGAGGATTTTAGTGAAAATGAGATGAAGGCGGCTGAGGAGGTGATAAAGGATAAAGATGGGAGTAATTCCCATTACAACACCACAGAGATAGAGTTCTTTTATACACCAGGTGGAAAAATGCAATGCCCGATAGAGGAGTGCAGTAACACCAAATTTGCATCCAAAGGTAAATTTCAGCGACACTGGGAGGAGAAGCACGAGAAGACAAGCCTGAAGTATGTTTGTACCGTTGGAAAGTGTACAGCCGAATGCAGGAGACGATACGATATGAAGATTCATATGAAGCTGAGACATAAAATGCAGGACGACAAGAAGATTGAGGACGCGGTAAATAGATGCCAGAAGGTAGTTCTGGAGAACAGAGGGTTTGTAAACCCTGGCTTTTGGACTTTTAGAGGGAAGACTGTGCTCCCTACTGCATCCGCTTCATCCACTTCAGTTGCTCCTCCTGCCACCATTACCACACCTGTAACCGCCACAGAGACCAGACCACAACCTTCAACATCCACCTCTTCATCAACAACCTCAACAGTTACGACTTCAACAGATTCTACCGTCACTTCCTCCCTACCAATCCATTCCATTCCTAGTTCCATCATAGCCTCTGCACTCCATACAGCTGACACTGACAACCAACCAGAATTCACTGTACATGTGCCCTCTGAACTGGACAACCTACCGAAGAAAATATCGTTGAATGAGTATAAAAGTAGACCTAGACAAGTTGAGAGGAAGTCAGATACCCCTTGTGGGTATAGCAGTTCAGCTACTACAGATGCCTCTACGCAAACATCTGCCAGACACTACAGTCCGTTGGACTTGCCTCCCATACCAGACAGAAAAGAGGATTTGGAAGACTATATAAAATGGCTCTGTCTATGTATAGATGACATTGGAAGGACAAGGGAGATTGCCAAGGAAAGGTTGCAGGAGTTGAGGAGGGATGGGTCCAGATTAGACCAAGAAAGAAACATCAGACGACAGCTGGAAGCAGAAAACAGGAGACTAAAGCGGGAGTTAGCCGAAATAAAGTGGAGGGAAACCTTGTTTGAACCAAGACAACCGGAACAATAGACTTTCGTGTCGTTTATCTTGTTTTTGATACGGACATTTGTGTTGCGAAAAAGTGTTTTCTTCTCGTTTTGTGATTTTCTTGATTTCTCAATAGTGACATTTATTGAAAGAACACTTTAAAGAGACTTTAACTGAGTATATTTGAATTGTCACAGTTAATTATTTAATACTTTATATGTTTAATTGGATTTTGTGAGGAACTATTCTCATGTGTATAAGATATATAATACTTGAAATGTGAGTAAGTTCTGTGATAGTGAGTGTAAGTATTGAGAGAGCGCCACTAGTATTCAATTGTTTTCTTTTATGCTTCTTGCTCATTCGTTTATAAATGTGGAACTCTTTAGACTAATGTGGGGTTTCTCCCCACACTAGGTCTTAAGGGAGGGGGAGTGTGATGGTGGTGTATTTTCTATAATTAGCCCGGGAATTACCTAGTATTCATCAGTGACAAGGTCTTATAGTCGTACTTATGTAATTTAATTGTTTCATTTCACCGGTCCATCGCTCTTTGTTACTTGTGGACCGGCCGGTCC
>JAOXYJ010149457.1:0-10849 GCA_028566555.1 Lithophaga nigra
GAAGTGAAAAATAGATTTTTTAATTTTCCGGCGCAAAGCGCCGGAAAATTTTTTTCAAAATTGAATATAAAATTATACTGTCAAAATGGGGCTTCAGAATATTTATTTTTTTCCCCTTTTGAATCAGATTATTTTTTTCTTCAACATTTGGAATCAGAAAATTTTTTTAGGAAAAAACCATAGCCCCCTCTTGAAGTTAAATGGTCGTTCCCTTAAAAACGTGTACGGTCTCATTCGGCTTTGAAATTTATTTTATTTCGCGGACAATCTAGATGGAAGCCACAGAGTAACTAGTAGATTTTTCATTGTTGATTGAGCGAAAAAAATGCGATATTCCTTACAAAAAAGAACAGGATAACGAATTCCATATGATTTTAGTGTGCTTTCTTATATCATGAAAATAGTTACTCTAATGCGGCAAGTTATTCTGAAATAACGCATGATATAACATAGGATTTTGTTTGGGGGAGGGGTGCATGTGAATGTATATCTATGTTGTGATAGGTGGGAATATCGCTTGGTACTGACCAGTTGGGGGTTGTTTACCACCACTCTAATTTTTCAGCTCATACCACCAGACTTGGTGGCGAAAGCCGTGGCAGATATCCAGCGTTTTTTTTTTTTTTTTTTTGTTTTGTCAAGCCACCTTGCAAAATTGGCAGTTCTTAATTGACATTTAAATTAATTTGAAATTTCTTTTTACATGAAATGAATTTTGATCAAGAGAAAATCGCAATTTGAAAATGTTGAACACCATTTCTCCATAATCAGAATATTTTAACTTAATATATTTTTTTCTCAAAATTTGTTAACGTGTAGGTTCAAGGCAGCAGGAAGTCGGACGAAAAGTGTTCTTTGCCTGCTAAAGCTGATTTAATAAATTTACAACACTCAAGGCTGGCAGCTTTATATCACGGGTAAGTTTGTCTATGGAATGGCCAATATACAATTCCGCTGTATATTTGTTTTATCATAAGGGGCAACATCAAAAGTTCAATGTAGGATAAAAAACTTATTTCAGTTAGTTTGGGGGTGAGGGGGTAAAATTCCTGGCAAGGTTTCTTATCCTACATCGATTTTTCAGATTGCAGCAATACTTTTATTTTGGCCCATACAAATCTTCAGACCTTCCCTTTTTAACAAGGCATGTAATCATATGAATGGTTTGACAGGATATATTCAGTTTTCGTGCCAAAACTGTACGACCGAAATGTACCAGATAGGATCGAAGTTATGTGGATGCGGTTTATGCCAGTGACAAGTTGTGTACAAATGAAGTTTTGAAACACAGAAGTGTAGCTGAAAGCTAAAAATAACAAGAACATCATCATATTCTGAATAACAAATGAATCAAAACAGGAATCGTCAAATTTCAGCAAGTGTGCTTTTGTTCTATATGGTGATCAACATTTTCCAAATTAAGTTTTGAGAGGCGGGGTGGAGGGCTCCAGAAAAAACTATGTGAATTAAGTTTTTTATCCTACATTGAACTTTTGATGTTGCCCCTAACTAGGTATCTGTTGTTGGTATGTCTTCCTACGCCAGATTTTCAAATTTTCAGTCTGTATCCACTGAACGTATTGGAAGAAAACTTCCCATTAGTGTTCCTTAGGTTGCGCTTTAACGTTTGTTTTTCGTCTTGATCTAAAGTTCCACATTGCTGTCATGGCCATGCAGATATGCTTTCTGATCATCTAAAAGTTTCAAAAATCGTATCGGCTACCACATAGACGATGGAACTGTAATCATGGTACTGATGTAATAATTCTTGAGTTGGGTGGGGACCTCTTTCTAGTTTACAATTTTCACGTCGACCGAAAATCGCAACAAATTGAAGTTTAATAATATAGGACTCGGTGAAGACATTTAAATGTTTTTCCCAGAAACCGCTTCGTTGATCAGATTTAATCCCCCAAAATGCACACTAATTGTATATATTTATGAACTTTGTTTTGTGTCAAGTCAAAATCTAAGAACAAAATTTAACACAGGACGCCACAGAAATATACTTCTCAGGAACCATTTTATGAAACAATTCTAATTATTTGGTTCTGCTGATCTGAAATCTAAATCGCCATCATTACTAGACAAAGGCAGCACTAAACTCCCAAAGTTAAATCTTTCAGAGACATTTCAACGGCAAAGCAAACTGAACGAGACATCTTAATTACTGTCTTCAAGTCTTATGGAAAATACCTTCAGATTAGGTTCTGGCGATATATATATATATATATATCATTGTGTTGTTAATTCATACGTTGAACAACTATTTAAGTCATGATTTTTTTTTGACTGAATAAAAATCAAACATATTTGCTCGTAGTCAGTCGACGTTAATCACGCTCAATTCAGATTGCGTGACGTGGCGATTGCAGTTCAACCTGAACAAGTGATGCCAAAACTATATGTATTAACATGGATAATGTTGAATGTTTAAAATATATTTGTCTGTTTTATATTATTTTTAACATTATTGTGTAGTTAGAGTGATAATTAGTACCAATTTGTTTCATTTCTTTGCCATTGAAGATTTGCCTGCTGAGGTAGATTATAGTACAGACATGCCAACTGACCCGCATCTCGCGGGTCTGACCTCCTGCTGACCCGCAAGTTAATAATAAAATCCGCAAATTCCACGGTCAATGAAAAATGCAAAATTCCTGATATATTAGTATTGAATTGTGGAGTTCATACTAGCTAAATCTTCAAATCTTCAAATCTTGTTTAATTTAAAAAACATAAAAAGTTCACAAAGCCCCTTCCGACCCACAGAAGAGGAATGATATATCCGGGTGCTGGGTGCAGGGGTGCTTTCTGTTTCTTTCAATTAAACAAGATTTAAACTTCAAATCTGTTTAATTGAAGAAACAGAAAACACCTCTAGCGCTCCCATCCACAAATAAAAATGGGATATATTGGAGAGCTGGGTGGAAAGGCTTTTAATTTCTGTGCTTTCTATTTATTTCAAGATTTCAACATTTAAACTGGCCAGCGTGAAGACAATCTTCTATTGACTCTCAATTTTGACAAGCAAGTATTAAACAAAATTGGTAGGAATGATTTTTCAGGAACACGTGCACATGGTGGTGGAGGGAGGGGAGCGGGGAGCGGCATACAACCCCAAAACTGCGCACCTGTGGTGTGAAGGTATGTGATCCATAAATCATCAGCTGGGGGTTGGTGTCTCTGTAGTATACCGTATCATGTGACACATTTTCCATTTTTATGATCTTTCATAAATTTACATGTTTAGATATATATCAGATTTACAAGTTAAATGTGAGAATATAATAAGGCTAGGAGAGGAGGCTGATGGTGGCTGGGATTTGTGTGACGACCGTCAATACAGACCAGAAAAGGATTGTTTGGTGTATTCATTTGGGTAAGTCTTGGTTGTTGCTGGATTCCGTTTGTTACAACAAAATATTTAACAGCAAATATAGTTTTTACAATAAAAGAATGACTGTTAACTGCATATTATTATTATATTCATAGTCAGTACAATTCTGTATATGTTTAATTGCATCTGCAGTTGAAATGTGAGTAAACTCTGTATTAACATAAAGACATTTGAACTTTGCAAGACATTATATGTCAGGTGATGTTTGATGTATATTAACACAAAACGTTACATGGAAATTTTAGTCCTGTACAGTCTTTACCTGATAGTTCTTTTTCGACGAATTACCAGAATTCGGTTGAAATTTATGTCCGTTTAACGGTATAAGTTCCTTAAATGTTCACTATGTCAATTAAATATAATTGTTTATATTAGTACTCCAGCGTTACCATTTAAAACTTTTCATATTTAGCTATATTTGTGACCATGCCAGTGAATTTTAGTACATAAGATTCCGTTCATTTCGTGGTTATAATTCCTTGCGCCAGAGTGATGAAAACAGTGTCCAGTACTTCATAATTGAAAAGTTTGAAGTACAATGTATTCTTGTAAAGTGTGCGCTAGATTCCTGACGTATCCCGCACGACCCAGACTCCTCAGAGTAAAAAGTTAGGACATGTGAGCATTTATATTTGAGGTTATTTAACCTAAATCCTATAACGCAAGCGGTTGGGATTCCGATTCTCCATATGGCATATCAGAAAAAAATAGCTTACCAGCGTTGCTGGAATAATGATCAAATGAGAGCATAGATATAGGTTCTCATCGGAAGGGTTCTGCTTTGTTTCTTTTATTTATCTTCATTTAAGGAATACGAGATCGCTTTACTTTTATTCCAGCATAGATTTTGACTTCAGTTTTGATGACGCAGTAGCTGAAAAGTATGGTTGTGAAGTTCATTCGTTTGATCCAAGGTATTTAAAATACAGAAAAGTATTGACTATTTATATATTATAAGCTTCGTTGTGATGTACAAAATATAAGATGTTATTATTACCACTGGGCGGATACCACTGCTGATGGGGACCAAAGTTCCCCGAGGGTACCATCAGCACAGTTGCTGGTATTTCGGTACCAGCATGAAATTGTTTAAAATTTAAGTTTGTCGCAGTAACATTTATGCAAATTTTTAGAAAACTAAGGAGTATCTCCCTCGTGCATAGCTCTGTCCTTTAGTTGGTTGTTTGGCTTCCATTTTTCGCTCATTTTGGTATTTACTCCTGCTCTTCAATGTTTTGGATATTGGTTTGGTTTTCCATATTTTAGGCCCCCAACACAACTGATGAGAGAACTTCTCGAAATGCCCATACTGTGCAAAAAATTTGGTATCATAAGATGTTATACATCTGTCCTCACATTCATACTTCAATAAATTACAAAATTTTAAATACATATTCTTAATTTTATCAATAGAGAATGTATTTACCAGAAATTATAAAATGAAGAGAAAAGATCTGAAGAAGGATCAGATCCATAAGCCGAGTTACGACTATCTATTTCATAGTCACAGTTACGACTATTTATTTCATAGTGACAGTGCCTATGAAATAGATATTTCTATGAATGTCCATTATCACGAGGTCTGTAAATCGGTGATTCCTAGGTAATAAATAGGGAAATTTTGCATCTTCAGATACGGGCGCATTATGAATCCTCCCGCCACAACGAATGACATCTTTACTGTCTAAAAACAATCGCAGTTGTTTTTCTAGTGTTGTTCTCTTATGTGTTTCTCCTTTTAAGCTCTCGAGTTCGGTTGTGTAGATAGACTTCTGACAGCTTACGATCCACATCTCGATAACACTTTGCAATTCTGATGTACATATAAAATTCTTTAAGTTTCTTTCGTGTCTCGCCAAATGACAATTCTTAACGAAACGCATGATATAAGCCGTTGTTCGTAACAATTTCTTTAAAGTACTGAATCGGTCAATATCGATAATATTGCTTAAGTTGATTCCTGTATCGACATTAACGATCGTTTTCGGTGCGTTTGATTTCTCCGTCTCTGCCAGTAGTAATGTGGTTCCTGCTGATTTCCACTGAGGCCAGTCCTGTTCATTAGCGATCCATGTTGGTCCGTTGAACCAAAGTCTGCTTTCTTCGAATTGTGAAGCTGTGAGTCCTCTCGTAAGACAATCGGCAGGGTTGTCCTTGGTTGGACAATATCTCCAATGACTTCCATTTGTTAGTCGGCGTATTTCCGTTACTCGGTTTTTTATGAACGTTTTCAATTGTTTCGTCGTCGTTATCCACTGCAATACGATCTGGCTGTCCGACCAAAAGTATACATTGTCGATTTGTAGTGTTGATTTTGCATGATCTGCGAGTCTGGCTCCGATAACAGCGGCCATTAATTCAAGCTGGGGTAAAGTTAGTTGTTTAAGTGGTGCAACTCTGTTTTTCGCAATGACGAGTGACGCTGTTTCTCCGTTGCATATGTATACAGTGGCTCCATATGCAGTTGAACTAGCATCCACAAAGACATGTAATTGTGATTTCGTTTTTGAGAATGTTCCTGGTATGTACTGTCTATTCAACTCAGTTTGCCTAATTTTCTTTAAATCATTCGCTAGATTTCTCCATGTTGTCTGTATGTCTATCGGTAGTGGCTCGTCCCATTCTAACTTCCGTTTCCACAGTTCTTGCATAAGCAACTTAGCTCTCACGGATACCGGGCCAAGTATTCCTAACGGATCGTATATCCGTGATGATTGGCTAAGTATTTCACGTTTGGTAATTTTCGGTGGCTCTACATCAAAAAGATTTATTCGCTGAAATGTGAGAGTGTCCTTTTCTGTGTCCCAAACAAGCCCGAGTATTTTTACTCTGCTATCCTTTTCCAGTACGTTTTCTGTCCTTGCGTAGCGTCTGAGTTCCTCGCTATTTGAGCTCCATGAGCGTAAGTTAAATCCCGCTTCTTTCATTAAAGATCGAGCATCTCTAAAGTAGTTCACGGCATCCTTTTCATTATCAACGCTGGATAAAATGTTGTCAACATACAAATTTTCCTTCATTGTTGATGAGACCTCCAGTGTACTTTCGTCCAAATGTTTGAGTAGAGTTGCGTTTAGAATAAACGGTGAAGATGTAGCACCGAACAAAATAGATTTGAATCGGTAAGTTGTAAGTTCGCTGGTGGCGTCACTTGGGTCCGATAACCAAAAGAAACGTGTGAAGTCTCTGTCTTTATGATCTAATCCAATATGCAAAAAGGCTTTCTCTATATCAGTAGTTATTCCATACTCCTTCATTCTAAATCTCATTAAAATTTTCGTGACGTCATTCAAGTCCGGTGGCATCGATGATAGACAATCGTTCAGGCTTGCTTGAGTTGGTGACTGTTTGCAGCTACAGTCGTAGACAATTCGAATTGGTGTTGTTGTGGAGTCCTTTTTCACTGCATGATGTGGTATGTAGTGAACAGCTGGGGCATCGTCGTTTTCTTCTTGAACTTTCTCGATAAATCCTCTATTTTCTTGATCACGAATGATATCTCCATACTTCTGTAATAGATGTGGCTCACGACTAAGTCTTCTTATAGTACTCTGAGTTCTCGATTTTGCAATTTCGATGTTTGAAGGTAAATCCGGGTGATCGAGTTTCCATGGCAGTTTTGCGGTATAATGTCCGTTTTCAAATTTAATTGAATTCTGCTGATATGTCGTCAGAAAATCGTCGTCGTCGTCCTGATCTGGTGATTTTATGCCCAATGATTCCAGATTCCAGAATCTCTCGATGCTCGATTCTTCTAAACGATGTGATGCAATAATATTCAAGAATACAGATGATGTCGATGATCGTTCACTTGTCTGAATTGGACCTGATAACAAATATCCGATCTTTGATTCTACTGCTGTAGGTCCGTTTCCTCTCACAACTTTGTCCATGACTACATCCCAATAATGGTCTGCTCCAATCAACAGAGATATGTCGAAATTTTCGTCACTGTTTACAGGGTGAGCAAGTTTCAAATCGTGTAAATACGGCAAATTTCGTCGAACGTTTTTCATCTGATTCTGAAGCGGAATGGCGATGACTGGGACAATCAAGGCATTGATAGTTACTTTCTCTCCATTGTTGGTGCGTAAATCAATTTTTACCATGTTCAAGTGTCGAACTTTCTTCTCGGTGTCTCCGAATGCTGATAGTTCAATAACATCTCGGCCACTAGGTCTTATCTGTAGTTTATCGGCTAAATTTTGACTAATAAATGAGCGTTGTGCACCTTCGTCGAACAAAATGTTCGCGTCCATCGTTTGGTTTCCGTACGTAACTGGAGCTATAGCGGTTTTCAATAAAACACTGTTGTCCTGTTGTGTAGAATACATCACTGCAATTTCGGGTTCGTTGTCGGCTTTTACTACATGAACGCTCGTTGTTTGGTTCTGGTGATTCTTCGAACCGTTTGTCAATTTTCCTCCGCAAATACTGGTGTGATGTTTCTTGTGGCATTTCTTACATTTGTTTTTTGATTTGCAATCTGACACTCGGTGATCTCCTAAACAGTTAAAACATCGTTTCTTTTCTTTCAAGATGTCGAGTCTCTTGTTTGCGTCTACGATTTTCTTGCAGTCGGCTGGAAAATGTATATCTTCACAGTAGATACATGGGCGGCTCCTTGTCTCCGTTTTGTCTTTATGAGTGCTATGTGACTTACTTGTATTCCGTGCGCCTGTCAAAAATGCTGCCGTTGTGTGCAATCCATCCTTGTCCGTAAACTGTCCTGTTTCTAGAACTTTGAC
Source organism: Lithophaga nigra (assembly GCA_028566555.1). Lineage (NCBI taxonomy): Eukaryota > Metazoa > Mollusca > Bivalvia > Mytilida > Mytilidae > Lithophaga > Lithophaga nigra. The sequence continues at coordinate 8,146 of JAOXYJ010149457.1, forward strand.
CTCCTTCGTGATAGCTTTTCTAAGAATATTCAGAGTAATATTGTCACAATCGTTTTCTCGTGCTATATTCTTCCGTATGTCGACCGGCAGTTTACTAATAACAGAGGGCACCAATAGCGCTCCGTACATCTCCTCTGTCTGTCCAAGATTTTCCAAACCCATGACGTATGAATCGAGTGTGTCTCTGTAATTTCGCAAGCTATTCAGTTCATTTGTAGGGGACGGTAAATCTGATAATGCTTTCATGTATGAATTTATTATCTTCTGTGGGTGTCCAAATCTCTCCTTAAGTAGCGCGACGGCTGTTTCGTAATTTGCATGAGTAAGGGCAAAACCTGTGATCGTTTGAGCTGCGATTCCTACCAACTGTGCTTTCAGATAGCTGAATTTCTGGATTGGAGTGAGTGTAGCGTTGTAATGAATACTCGATTCGAATGAATCCCAAAACGTACTCCAATGAAGAACATCTCCGTCAAAATGCGGAAGGTCTAGTTTGGGTAGTCGGTGGTTGAAGTTTGTGGACTGCGTGTGTAGAACGGACGCGATATCCCCTTGGCTACGTGTAGATGTACTCTGTGTCGATGGGTTCGGGACAGATACTGGGCCCGGTGGGCTGTCGTAGTTTGTATCATCTGATGACGGGCGTTGTAAGGGGTTTACGGCAGAACTGTTCATATTACTTGTGCTCTGTGTTGGTATGAAAACATTGGCATTAACGTTGAATGGGGCGTTGACTTGTAAATCTTGATTATGAGTATGGGGTTGTGTTGTATATTTGCGTATTTCTCTAAGTTTTGCATCTAAGTCAAACATATACTCATCAGTTTCGTCGATCTCCGCTGCAATGTCATCGTCCGCTAGCACATCAATCAGCTTTTCATTCAGTTCTGTCAATTTCTTCTGTTTTTCTACAATGGTTTTCTCAATGGCTATGAACTCCGCTGGATCCACTTCTTCCGAATGTTGCTTCATCTCCTCGAATTTCGTCAGGTACCTCGTAATAGCTGCTTTATTCCCGGCACGTATTGCCTTGAGTTTGGATTCCATGTTCCGTCGGTCACGGCACCATAAAATGTTGCGTAAATAAGAGAAAATGCGCTCTGATTTCGATGGTGTTTATCTAACGTTCAGCCATTACATATACAATTAAACGTCATAAGAAAGCATAGCAATGTAGCGACGTTAACGTTAACAATTTCGCGCTATTTTCCGACATTCTCGGGGCCGGAAAAAACTGAAAAGTCCATTAAATTACTAAGTACTAAACTTTGCAATGAAACTCAAAAGTTCTACGTGTAAACTGAAAAGAATTACTGTTCATCAGATGAATTCGCAAAATCACTAAACTTAAATTTCATTTGCCACTTTCGATGTCCATAAAAGTTTGAATTAAACACTGATAATAAAGTCATATCTTTGTCCATCTCTTAATACTGTCTTGTGCCCTAATGAAGGCATCTCGTCTGGGTATTTGTCTTCTTTGATCATCTGAAGTTGTTGGTTCATCATCATATTCCTCAAGCCGTTTGTTAATGTTCGTATTGATCTCTAATGGATAGAGCTTTACGATGGGGCGTGATGTACGTCCCTTACTAGTCCGAATGACTGCAGCTCGTGTAAGTCCATCGTTCCCAATTATAAGTTCGTCTACAACTGCAATATTCCAATGGTTTCTCGGTGTTTTATCTTCTTGCACTTGTACGACGTCTCCAACACAAATTGTCTGTTCGTTATTTCCAGTTTGGCGGTGAAACTCACGAAGCGACGTGAGATACTCGGTTTTCCAACGATTTGAAAAGTGTACCATGAGAGTAGACTGTGTATCTAAGCGTCTGCACAGTTCTCGTTTTCCGCTGATTGTAGTTTCATTCGATATCTGTCGTGGGTACGGTGTAATGGTCAATCTCCGTCCGTATAGTAGATGTGACGGAGTTAAGGGGTTATCATCTTGTATGTCCGGTGATACATACGTGAGCGGTCTATCGTTTATGAGGGCTTCAATTTCGGTTACAATGGTCCGAAGTGCTTCCATTGTGACGTACGATCGTCCTAGCGTCTTCCGTAGACAGTTCTTAGTCAGTCCGACCAAACGCTCCCACCAACCCCCATACCATGGAGCACGTTTCGGTATGAAGGTCCAGCTTGTAGAGTACGAAGATAAAGTGTCGTTTAGTGTAGATGATTCTGTTAGCTTTCTTATTGTTTCTGATGCAGCTAAATATGTTGTTGCATTGTCTGAAATCATAGTGTGTGGTCTAGACTTTCTGCTGGTAAATCTTCTAAAGGCTTGAAGAAATGCTTCCTCCGTTAGATTAGGCACAACTTCCAAATGTATAGCTCTTGTAGCTGCACATGTGAATAAGCATATGAACACTTTGCTCTCAATTCCATGTTTGTCCTTTACATAAAGTGCACCTGTAAAGTCTACTCCGGTTACACTAAATGGTGGTGCGTCCAAGAGTCGATTCTTCGGGAGGGGTGGTGGATCGGGTGCGTTATACGGCTTGCTACTTGTTCTTCGGCATGTAACACATGTGCGCAATAAACTTCTGACGTACTGACGGATTCGTGGTATCCAATATGTCTGGCGTATTTGAGTCACAGTTGTTAGTACTCCTGAATGTTTCATATTTCTATGAATGTCCATTATCACGAGGTCTGTAAATCGGTGATTCCTAGGTAATAAATAGGGAAATTTTGCATC
>JAOXYJ010149567.1:0-10848 GCA_028566555.1 Lithophaga nigra
CTCGAACCCGCGACAGCGGTGTTAGGCTTGTGGTTATGAGTCAGCGACCTTAACCACTCGGCCACCCAGGCCCCGTGATTATTTGAACCTGCATATGTATGTGAAATGGAAGAGAAAAAAACTTGAGAAATATTTAAAAAGAAGGAATGACAATTTGACAACTGTATCCCCTACTTTTTCTGAGCGAGTTAATTAAAAGTTAATCTGTTGCATATAATACACATGTATAATATAAAGTAAAACTGAATACTACTAAGTTTGAATTAATTTACCCTTCTTTTAACAATGCATAAGCTTCCTTGATTGACTTGATAACACCAAAAGTAGTCTCATATGCTGCTATAAAAGGTCCAGCTAGGTTTTCCAGAAGACTGTTAAAGGGTTCCAAAAGGAATTCTATTGTAGAAATTACTTCATTCTTTATATCTTCTCTTAACTGAGCCTAAAATCATATAAGAAAATTTCTCTGTTAGGAAAAAAGCAAACCAGGTTTTCCAATATGACTGATTTTACCTTGTGAGATGTAGGATGATGTTATCTCCCATAAGAGCAGTAAAAGAGGTTAATGTCAGCACAGTTTATAAATAAGTACCTCTTGCTTTCCCCAAATTTAAATGCTCAAGATGTTAAGCTGTTGCTGAGATATGTAAGATAAAATATTTTCTGCCATGAAATTGTGTCCAAAGGACAAATTTCATATGGAATAAAGTCCAGAGGACATCATTTCATTATGATAAATTGACCAAGACATATTGTCATATGAAATGATGCCCAGTACAATTGGTTTTTGTCCTTGACCAGACATTATTTTACAGGACAGAATTTTGGCTTACATTAGCACCCATACTTGATATTATAATTGTGAATCTGAGTTTTAATTCTAAATCTATTCATGCTAAATAATCCGTCAGTTTCATTCAGATATGTTGCTGAGATACAGGTTATCCCAGGAAGCTGACAGGAGGAGGATGCCCGTCTACCCAATCAACATGAATAATCCACACTAGATCTTCTTTCAAAGACATTTGTTTCATGTCCTTATAAACCTTACATGACAAGAAGATGTCACTGCCAAAACAAAAGAAATTTAAAACAAAACAAGTGCATTTCCATTCTGATGATCATCCAGCATACCTAATTTGAAAGCAAAAAGACTCTAAACTGAAAGATCACAAGATCAGATGACATCACATGATAGAGATGACACTGACAAAAGACTGCAGAGCAAATAATTTCTTTGTGCAAGCCATGATATGCAGGTAACACAAAACCAGTATATTTAGAAACAGTTTATTTTGGTTTTTCTTTGAAATGATTGCCATATCACATATTAAAATTGTGACACTTATGAAATTTACAAATCTAACACATTTATAGTAAAGGCAGTCTAATATTTTATCTACATGTTTCTCTATTCTTCATACTACATATTCCTGTATAATATATTATTTATAACAAGCTAATCAATAAACTAAATCATAAACATGTTTCAGTCATTTTTGGCAAAATTTCCTGAAATGTACGTCTACTTCATCCCCTTTTGGCCACCAACTCTCAGAAATTAATTAGATTACGAAATGTACTTAAGGCTATGATTCAAGTCAAGTAGCAGTAATTATTTACGATGTGATAAATTGTGCCAAACTTTACCTTTGTTTTGTTGACATGGCTTACTTTTGGCAAATTTTTCAACATTTTTAAACAATATTAAAGCAATTCAAACTAGATGGAGGTGTTGTGGGAAACAACAACTATCCCCACACCCCCACATTGACGTTTGGCCCTTAATTACCTACAGTAAGGGCAAGGATGCAAATACCTTTTACCTTTCACTTCTACAATCAAAGACCAGTGCACAGATATATTATAACCCTATCTGTAGTCAGTTTTTTAATTTGGCCCCTTTTTTTCTTTCTAGGCCCCTCAAATCCCTACAGTATGCATTATGGCTCTATTAACAATTACAGTTTGCATCTAAAACCAATTACTATTGCAAAGATATATTACAAACCAATTGTTAAGTAATTTTACAATGGACCCCTTTTTGACCCTTCCACTGATCCCCATCCCTTAATTTGAACTCCAAAAACCTTACTGAGGTTGTACGAAACAGAACTGTATTAAATTAAAATATACTTATTCAAAAATGAATGAGGAGTTCCACTGACAAGGTTCTTAACATGTAAAATCAATTTTGGCCCCTTATTCAGCCCTAGACCCCTTAATGAAAAATCCAAAACCTTATTGAACATCTACACATAGTAAGGAACAATACTATATACAAATGAAAGACCTGCAACAAAAAATGAACAAGAAGTTCCACTGACGAGCATTTAACATGAATAGTCCCATTTTGGCCCCTTATTTGGCCCCAGACCCATCAATCAAAAATCCAAAACCTTATCGCACATCTACATATGGTATGGAACATTACTATTTACAAATAAAAGACCTGCAACAAAAAATGAACACAGAGTTCCACTGACAAGATTTGCTAACGGATGGACAGACAGACGGGCCCATTACAATTTTTATAATGCTAGCTCACTGAAGAAACAGTCTGCAAGAAGACATGTCACCCCACTCAGACACATCATACTGACTCCGAGCTGACCAGTCTTTGCTCTTACTCGTTAAAGCTGCGTGCTTAGCAAAGAAGCAATGAATACCAGTTTTAATGTCTGTGGTTTGACCCACCTGAGGATCGTACCCATGACCTTGAACACTCGAGGCAAGCATGCTAACCATTACACAAAATAGGTGGTCCCCTATCCAGTCTATCACCCTTAAATCTATGTTTAGCTATGGGAACCCCAAAAAATTATTTTGATAGAAAAACAATTAAAATAGGAGGTGCACAATGGCATTATGTTATAAAGCTTCACTGAAAGTTCCATTAAATTCTCTTTAGAGGTTTAAGAGGAGTTACAGATACAAAATGGGTACCCCCAAGTTGGACAATCTAAGTCTATGTTTTGCTGGGAAACCCCAAAAATCATTTTGATTGAAAAACAAAACAGGAAGTACACAATTGAATTATGTCATAAAGTCTCTGTGAAAGCTTCATTAAATTCTCTTCACTGGTTTAAAAGGAGTTACAGATATAAAACGGGTACCAAAATGTTGGACCGACTAAGTCCATGCTGTGCTTTGGAAAACCCCAAAAGTTATTTTGATTGACAAACAAAACAGGAGGTGCACAATGATATTATGTAATAAAGCATTTGTTAAAGTTTCATTAAGTTCTCTTCTTTGGTTTAGGATGAGTTACGGATACTACATGGGTAATTCCTTGTTTTGCTATGGGAAAAATCATTTTGATTGAAAAACAAAATAAGAGGTGCATAATGGCATTATGTCATAAAGCATCTGTCAAAGTTTTATTTACTTCTCTTTGCTGGTTTAGGAGGAGTTACAGATACAAGATGGGTATACCCCATGTTGGACAGACTAAGTCCATGTTTTGCTATGGGAAACCCCAGAAATCATTTTGATTGAAAAACAAAATAAGAGGTGCACAATGGAATCATGTCATAAAGCCTCTGTCAAAGTTTCATGAAATTCATTTTACTGGTTTAGGAGGAGTTATGGATAATAGGTGCGAACAGATGAACGAACAGAAACCCCCATCACTATATACCCCTGCTATCACTACTGGGGTTTTATAATAAAACAAGTAATTTTGGTAAGGTTATTTACTAGTTATGTTACGGTTAATTAAATTATAGGAGGAAATGAAGTTACCAGTCTACATTGTATTGTGGCTTATTTTCAAAGTTACAAAGGGAAATAACTCCTTTGAAAGATATCCTACAGTTTTTGTCACATCATCATATCAGTGTGACTGGAATAATCAACATGATACAATGATCTGACATTTCAAGTCACGAGCTAATACAGTGAAAATATCTCTAAACTGGTCACTGTTTGGACCAAAAAATTTGTCTGGTTTAGAGGGTTGTCAAGATTACTGCAGTTAAATTATAAGCAGTATAGGTACTTTGGCCTCATATCATGGCTGATATTGTGAGGTTGGCTGTTTTTATGAGAATCAAGTTTAGAGAGGTTTCACTGTGGTGTATTATACTTTATTTTCAAAGTACAAGCGAAATGGCAGCAAGGTTGGTTATATAATACACAAAGTACTGTATATATCTTATTGTAGCATTATTATACTTGGCTTAATACCAAAAATCATTAATCTTGTGGAAGTGCAAGATTTAAATTTTTATGACTTGAAAAATATTTATTTATTTATTATTACTCTTAAATAGTAAAAAATATGAGATCCAAGAAAAGTAGCTATTATATATGTTTACCTTATCAGGCTTTGTCTCATTTACGGATGCATTATGGAAGGATGGAGTCCATTCCTCTGACACTGTGGTCTTTACATTACTAAATGTCTTTCTAGTAGCATGAAAAAATGCATAGCTGAAAAAAAAAACATGAACATTTGAAAATGTTTTATTGGCATGCACCAGGTACATGTAACAGAGTTGAATCTTTGTTTTACTAAAATTTTTTATGGGGTACCCTATCAAAAAAAAGATTTGTAGTATTTTTTTTTTTTTTGCACTTTAGAAACTGCCGTTTTCTTAAATCTGATATTTTTTGTCCCCAACGCTTCGTCCAAGGGGACTGTAGAAATGGGTGTCGTCCGTCCTTCTGTGTGTCCCGAATTGGTTTCCAGATGATAAATTATGAATAAAAAGTCAGATTAAAGCTAGGTGTGGTATATAAGTGCATCTCATAAATATCTAGGTTAAGTTCGATAATGACAATTATTTGACAATTCGTACTAGAGTTATGCCCCTTTTGTACCTGAAAATTTGCTAAATTTTTGGTTTCCAGATGATAACTTGAGAGCGAAAGATCAGAATGAAGCTAGATGCTGAAAGTAAGTGTATCTTACTAATATCTAGGTCAAGTTCGATAATGGAGATTTTTCGACAATTTTTACCAGAGTTATGCCCCTTTTTGTCCCCCGCCGCAACGCGGAGCGGGGGATATAGAAATGCCGTGCGTCGTCCGTACGTTTTGTTAGCGCTCTAACATTTTTATCTTTCCTTGGATCTTTTCCAGATTTATACTGAAGCTTGATATTGGTGACCTCTTCCTCAAGTTCGAAAATGGTTGCCACGTCAAATTTTTTGTAGAAGTTATTGCCCTTTAAGACTTAAACAAATCGGAAAAATATCAGTGTTAGAACTCTAGCGCTTTCATTTTTAATCCGATCTCTTTCAATTTTGTACTGAAACTTAATATTTGTGACCTGTTCCTCAAGTTTGAAAAATGGCTGCCATGTCAAATTTTTTGTAGGAGTTATTGCCCTTTAAGACTTAGAAAATCGAAAAAAAAATGTCAGTGTTAGCACTCTAGCGCTTTCATTTTTAATCCGATCTTTTTCAAATTTGTACTGAAACTTAATATTGGTGACCTGTTCCTCAAGTTCGAAAACTGGCTGCCATGTCAATTTTTTTGTATGAGTTATTGCCCATTAAGACTTTGAAAATCGGGAAAATGTCAGTGTTAACACTCTAACACTTTCATTTTAAATTCAATTTTTTCAAATTTATACTGAAGCTTAATATTTACGACCTCTTCCTAAAGTTCGAAAACGGTGGCGATGTTATAGCTTTGTAGATGTTATTGCCCTTTAAGACTAAGAAAATCAGAAAATTTTCATTGTTAACACTCTAGCACTTTTATTTTAAATCTGAACTTATTCAAATTTATGTAGAAGCTTAACACTGACAAACTCTTCATTAAGTTTGAAAATGGCTGCCATGTTTTATTTTTTAGGAGTTATTGTCCTTTCCCTGCTTAGAAAATAGGATTATGCCTTCTCGATCACCTGGATTATACAGAGATCAGGGAACCCTGACCCATTTTTTACAACTTGTGTACTACCTCAGCTGCTCAAAACTAACTTTGATGTTTAATCAGAAATTTCCTCAAATCTTGGTTAACAAAAAAAAATTGCCCCTGAAAAATATACACACCACACTTTCTGGATCACTGGTTCAATCTTAACATCTTGTGCGGCGGGGGACATGGAACACTGATCTTGTTGATAGATTGATTGATGGTTTCTTAACACCATTTTGACAATATTTCAGCTATGTCATGGCGAGAAAATATTATAAACAGTTAAATAATAACTGAAGTATTAGTAAAACACAGAATAAAATAGGACAATAGGAAAGTGAGTCAGAACATATAATGCAGATGATGCTGTAGATTTTAATGCAAGGACGATTACTTTAGCTTCAGCTATGAACTAGAACTAGAATGCGTAAGATGAAGGGATGCAACTCGCTGTTCACAGACCGCAGCAGAGACAACCCTATCTCCGTCCTTAGAACAATTAGTATAAACTGTTTAGTAGTCTGTTTTTTAGATTTAATTTCAGCAAAATATTGTTCAATGACAAGGGAATTCATATCTGATGTGTGATCTGATAACACCTGTAAAAAGGAATCTATCAAATGTTTCAAAAGATTGTAATGAATATAGCCAGGACCACATGCGGTATCGTTGACTTTTGATAAGGAATTTTTAAATTCACCCAGAGAAAGTTTTATTGTAAGTTTCCAAATTTTTTGACTTGAAATTAAGTTTTGTCTTTTCTTTTTTGCGACTTATATACTTTGAAAATCATCACTATAGTCTCTGAAAAAGAATGTTCAGAAAAAGTTTCACTTAATTTATTTGAAATATCTTTCTCAGATGTTATAAGATCGTTACCATTCTTAAGATGGTTGTATTTGTTTTGGGATGTTTTCCTATGAATTTCTTGAACCATATTCAAAACCTTGTTCATAGGACTATGACAGTCCACGAAAAATTTCTTCTTGTTTATTTCATTACTCTGCGAGCTTTTGCCCGAAAAATACACAGTCCTTCCTGCTAAAGAAAATTTTCAATAGTTTTGCCTTTTAGGAATATATACACAACATAGTGTGTTCAGCTTATCGAGTGTTAACCGAACCGAAACGGCTTGTTAATCAGTGTTCAGTTGTATATGACTGTGTAAGACCTGGTTGTTTACGAGAATTGAAGAACCGACAGCAGCTCCTTTATCTTCATCCGTGTAAGTGCTATTATACTGAGTAGCATTTCAGTGATATTATATCAATTTTCTTCAAATGAATTTCCTTCAGAGAACTAAAAGACAAGATTGTACAACTAACGTAATTTGAATGAAATTAATTTCCAGACCACAACAATCCCACTGTTTAATTTTTGTCATTATCAAAGTTGAAAGGGGGAATACTTCGGTGGATAAGAAACATTTCGCCTTCGTGTCATAAGAAAATTACTTTGTGGTCCAGAGTGGGACCGACGTGTCCATTTCGTCCAGCCACTACAGTATTCCTCTTGGTCTGAGTTCAGGCTTTCATAACGATTGTGCTGTTAGACTGAATTTATTTCAGGCTTTGAAACGCGATCGGAGTTCAAATGTTTCTATTTATTCTATTTTTTCTATCGCTTGATGAAGATTGCCTGTTAGGAGATGACAAGTTTGGCTTAGATTGTGATGAGCTTTGGGATTTGGATGTTGATTGAGCTGATTGTGATTTTTTTCTGATTGTCCTGTCGATCTGGCCAACAGAACATTGATCGCGTCTCCTCAACAATGGACCCATCAGCATAAAGTGTGACTGGATGCAAGGATATTATTCGCAACAGAGACGAGACAAGCTTCCGGTACTGAAGTGTTTTTACTTTCACTTTTAGAATTTCTTTTTCCGATCTTCAGAAGACGACATATGTTGATATCCACAGTTTGAACAGTTTGGAGGTTTGTAACAAGTAAAGCTTTCATGATCGTCCTCAGGGCACTCAAAACAGATCAATTTTCCCCTGCATTGTCCCTTACTGTGCACAAGACTTTCGGTATTATAAGCAGCAAACCGGGTTTGAACATACTCGCTACCTTTGATACACTAAAGCCCAATGCAAATTGATTTTGGACAGTTCGGGGAATTGAAGGTGAGGAGAAAAGTGTTAAATTTAATGAGTTCATCATCTTTTTAATATAAACCCTTTAACATTACTAACACCTGATGGTTCTAATTCCTTGCGAATCTCTTCGCCTGTCAGCGTTTCTATAGCGTATAATAACCTCGCTTGTGTATAGGGAACGATGTGGATACGCCGACACTTTTATATCAAGAATACATTTTAAGCTCTGTAATTTTAGGATTGTTGCATTCTATCACATTACATTAATAAACCTCCAGATTTCAACTTTCTAACATTTGTCACAGCCACTAATTGTTTGCGCTATTACAATTGGTGACACTTTTGATGACGGTCGGTTCTTATCTAGATTTTCTATCACTATTGGCTAAATTTTATTTATGTTAGCATCATCTCCAATTGATTTATTATTTTCCTTCTTTTTCAGCTGGTTAGATTTGAGGTGTTGTAAGCCATATTTGAAGAATAAGTTTCACCATCCTTGCTACCTCACCCAGAATGGAATACCAACCAGGAGTGATGCATCAACGGATATCCCCTTGATTTGCAGAATAGGGTTTCTACAGGACATTTATTTGAAAGTAACATTTTTTTGTTATTTATTTATTTATTTATTATTCATTTTATTATTTCAAATTGAAAGTAGAAAAAGGCTGCCATCGGGGCAATTGGACATTATGGCAATTAACTGTAAAGGTCTTGGAGTGGTCCTCTACAGTTTTGCTGAGTTTTTTTCAGTTGAGTTTATTGCAAAGTCATCATAGCTGCCAGGACTGCAATGTATTGGCTAAAATTTCAAGGATATCACTTTCCTGAAGTAGTGAAAATTGAAAAATTGCATGTATGTGTGTGAGACAAGGACAGAGGTCAATCAACACAAGATTCTGTGGGAAATATGGTTTCATGGAAACATTTCTTAATGAAATTGCCTATGAAGTTCGTGTCTTTCATGCTGAAGAAAATAGTTTTACGTGGCACTTCATAGAAATTTCACTCGGAGGAACATTTTCATATTAATAAATGCAGTTGAGACATTTAGTAAGCCTTATATCTATTTATTTGTTTTTACATAAGAAAGTCTGTTTAGGTCTATTTATTTGTTTTTACAAACAATGTCTGTTTGGGTGTATTTATTTGTTTTTAACATAACGATGTCTGTTTGGATACCTTCGACTACCTGAAATATTTCTGCATTTAATATTTACATTAATAATATATAAATATAATAACATTAAAATATAATATTTGTAAATATTTGTTAATGACTTTACGATACTGGTATTATGAATATTAAATATATTTTAATGCAATTGACAAGACTTCATATGTTGTTGCGTATTTTGAACTTTATTTATTTAGCACCTTTGCAAAATTCAAATTTCTGAGAAGTTACAGAGTTTGTACGTACCATAGAATCGTCATCGGTGGTATATAATCCACACATTTTGCCCACTGAACCCAGAATTAATTTTAATAATTATTTAAGATTTTTTATTTTTTCGTAACATCATTGGAATTCTGCACTGGACATTTGTAATCATATTGCAGAGGATATTCTTTACAGACTTCAGTATTGAATTTCATTTGTGGATTACTGTTTAAGTTTGGAATTTTAGTCTTTCATATTCCAAAAATTTCCAAAATATTATTTTTCAAGTATCAGACTTTGTACGGTCCATAGTTCAGGCCTGTAAATCATTTAAGTAGACTTCTGACTTATAACAATAACGTACTACTTATTGTACTACTTATGATGGTGTGCAAGACAAAAAAAAATGAACTACATTGTACTAAAATTACTCTAAAACAGATATTGTAAAAACAAAACTCTTGAATCGTTTCATGGAAATTAAATAAAACAATTTTAACATTCTTATTTTTATGTTTTAGATCATATGTATGTTATATCTTTTATATGCTAAAACATGCTGAAATATACCAACATAAAATACATGTACGATGTCGATATCGTATACGACATCGACCATTTTTTTGGTTTTGAATCAATCAATATACAAACATGAAATAAAATATCGATATTGCCGATATTTTGTACAATATTGCTCATTTTGCGGATTTAAATAAAAAAGCTATTTGTTTGTGTATAACAAATATTAATTGTGAAATAAACTACATATATTTTTGTAACACTGAGTGTCCAAACGACTTTTTTTCAATTTTTAAATTAACACCACATTAATCAGGATTCTCAAAAACAATCTTAAAAATGTTTGCTTGTCTTTACAAATTATGTAGAAACACAAAAATATTATGTTAATGCAAAATGAAAAATGTACATTTAATGCGACATTTATTTCACAAGTCTGCTCGTGGTGCAATATAAATAAGGTAATAACACAAAATACCGAAATCCAAGGCATATTCAAAAGGGGAAGTTCATCAAAACCGAGAAAATATGCTCGAACCATCTCAGCAAACAGAACGAGTGGAAAACAACTATCATATTCCTGACTTGGTACAGGCATTTTCCGAAAACAAATTGTGGGTAAATCTGGTTTTGCTGCATGCCAAACCTCCCACCTGTATGACAGTTGTATATAGTTCCGTGATATTGGCAAAATTGGGGGAGCAACTCAAAGGCCACTAAGGGTCATCGTGACCACAATTGGAATCCAGTAGTCAAAACTGTGCAAACCTACATGAAAAAAACAAATAAACTAAATCAAACAAACAAGACAAACAAAAAGTTGTCAAGGACCAAATATGAATCGGCGCTCTAACTAATGATGCCAACAAAAACGCTCTTGTCACCAATAGAAAGACAAAACACACACACACACACACACACTCCCGATAAAGTACAAGAGCAACAACCAAATACACAGGTTTACACTCTTC
>JAOXYJ010149677.1:0-10847 GCA_028566555.1 Lithophaga nigra
AAAAAGTGACATTAAAGTTTACTCTGAAACCTGTGGGGACAATCTGAAATCATACACAAATTCACCTTATAATAGGATTGTTGGTCTTTATCTTCACCTTCAGCAATTGTTCAGCTATACAGTGACTACCGGACTTAATTGGTGAGGGTGGAAAACTCAGACTTTAATTCAGCTGAACCGATGAAACCGACGACTTAGTGTAGGTGTCTGGATACTTTAAGATCTAAAGTGGAGCAAGCAAAACCCAAACCCACCACAGCGGTGTTAGATTTGTGGTCATTAGAAAAATAAATAGTACAATAAATACCGGATAAATAGACTTAACGCTACCGTTACACCACTAATTTTCCAAGATCTCAAAGTCACAAATTTTCGCAAATTTTCATTGGAACAAAAATAGTGTTAAATATTAATGAATAAAATTTTTGTAAGTTTGTCTATTTTCGAATATTGTTTTTTTTTTGTTTTTTTTTCACTTTCAGTATCTACATCCTTAAAACCCGAATTGATAATATTCTTACTTATTTTACATGATATTCACCTTAATATATCGTCGTTCACCCAGACACTTTTTGAGAAGAAATTGCCGAATAATATTATAAAACTGCATTTAATTTATTTTTGAGAATGTCAATCGATTTGAAGTTGAATAAAATGCACTTTAATATATATCTATACGTGTTCTGAAAAACGTATATATATTTTTTTCGAGCAGTCATGCATAACATGCAGACCCGTTAATAAATGGTAATACCGATTTCTGTATCTATTTGTAGTGGGATTATCCGTCATGTATACATTGTAACGTAAATGTACTTCCAATGTGAATTATGATACCATTTTTTAACTATAGCTTTTCTTCACGGAACAAAAAATGCAACGTCGTTGACAGTTTAGTTGTCTTATAAAAATCAGATATTTGTTTCATGTGAAAGGGACATTTATGGACGTTTAAATATAACTCTTTGTGAGATCTGTTTTTTGTTCTTTATTCTAGCTGTACCGTCCGGAGATCTGATTTTCATAAGTCAAGTCGATTATGACAACCCGGTGCTGGATCGATTTTATCCCGTCATGTTTTAATATGGTGGATTATTTTTCTTAGGTACCAATATTAATTAGTTTTCGTAGTCGTGCTCTTACATATTATGATAAGGCATCGAGATATAACTCTACATAAAACACCGAAAATGGGATTTAAACGATTCAAAAAGATAATCAAAGGAATAATTATCCTTCTAGTAATTGCAATTCTCTCAGCTGTAGTACTGGTCACACTTACACATGGTGGAAGGACTAAAAAGGCCGAAATTCACGGATCAAATTTACAGAAGACAAAATTCTTCACTGGGCGGAAACCTAAAGCTTTTAGGACATCAGATATTGATATAGATCCTCTAAAAATAGCATCACCATATTACAGTATGAAAATCCCCGACAACAGCAGCTGCCGAGAGAGGCAACCACACGTGTCTCAACATAAACTGCCAATGACTGCTCTTGTAAGCTTTCCAGGATCCGGAAGTACATGGCTGCGACATATTGTACAACAACTTACTGGTACGTAATTTACTGCCATTAATCAGTTGAAGAATCAAATAATATTACAAGGTTTAAAACCAATAATACTATTATCCTAAGCTCTATTTGTCACTTGATGAGCCGTTTTCATAATAATGATTGTAGCTGATTTTGAAAATACATCTTGTAAGTGTTAACATGTTTATGTTAATCCTTTATAGTTTCTGAGGTTCTTATTCGAAACATTTGCACTTTTTTATGTGACTTACAGTGTCTATTGAAAGCCTCCTAGGACACAATAGGTTTTAATGGCAACAAAAACACATATCATTATTACTGCTACTGAAAAATAGAATGTGCATTGATCACTTTTAGCCGGAAGAAATATCACGAATATTCAAAATTGCCAAAACTGTAGAGAGTTAATGACTTTACCTATTCTTACAAATATCATAAATATCTGTAAATAACAAGGTAAATGTTTATTATTAATTCCAATACTTAACACTCCTGGCATAATCCAGTAGTCCCGAATAATTAGCAAAGATGATAACAAACTTATAAGATGGTGATTTCATTTTATTTTGATGATTTATTTATTTATTTTGATTAATTCTAGGTGTTGCTACTGGATCTTCAGAATGCAGAAAGAGACTGAAAACATCCAAAGCATTTTCGATAGGAGAATGTGTCAACGATCGCAAGGTTATCCTGGTCAGTTCTAACGACAGATACGAGAGAAGAAAGTTCGAGAAAAGATTCAAAAAGTTAATTATTTTATACAGAGATCCGTTCGACACATTTCGTTCGGCATATACTATGGAAAACCCTGGACATTCTGAGTCTGTTGATTCTGAAATTTTTAATGTTAGAGGTGAGATTAATCGTTACATGTCTTACTATGATTTACAATCAGCATATTAAATTTTGTAAATATAGATGTTTATTCAAGGGAGAAGATTGAAATATAATTTTCATTACACTTCAGTGTAAAACTATGTGCCGCCATAGCCGGAATGAGGAATCTTTGTAAAGGACCACCCATTCACCATTCCTATAAACCTGGAATGAGGCTTTCTAAGCACATCGCATTTGACAGCGGCATCAACGTCCAAAATTGATTCAGGTGTCGATTTACAGTTCTGACTCATAGATAATCCCGAGTCAGGAGTCTGTGTCCCCGGCACAGGTGAATCTACTATCTGATCTTCAATTGCGGAAGAAGGCTCTCTAGACACAGTAATTTTGCATTCTGTAACTACATTCTGAAGGTCCGAAACTGTTGTAACTGATTCCTGTGGTAACCTGTGGTGATTACTCATAGTGTCACCTGAGTCTGGACCTGTGTCCTCGGCCCAGGTAGAACACTCGATTCTGTCTTAATATTCAGGTCTGGGCTTAATACTTCGACCTTTTGATCAGCTTCTAGGTTGTTGAACACATCTGTACCGCCTGAATCTACAGCCTGCGTCCGCGACCCAGGTGGCACACTCGTTTTGGTCAGGCTACATGGGTCTCGGTCAGATACTACGACATGCTGTACTTCCTGATCAACTTCCGGAATACTATACACATCCGTCTCACTGTTTTAGAGCTTCCTGCGATAGCGGGACACCCATGGGGGCGTTGTCTCAAACAAAGCCGGCTTCAGTCTATCATGATGTAAAACAGCTGTGGTCTTCTGATTGCTTACTTCATACAGAACTTTACTAAGACTTTGTTTAACCACATAAGGTCCCTTCCACTGAGCTTGAAGCTTTGGACTTTTTCCTAACTTCTTCGCCGAATCCATCACGTACACAAGATCTCCTGCTTCAAATGTATATTCATGTCTCCATAGGTCATGTAATCTCTTCTGATTTTCTGATGACTTTTTCAGTGATTATCTGGAGAATTCATGGCATTTTTGTAGAGAGAAAGACAGTGTCAGTGCAATCTTCGTAATCATTGTTTGTTTTCTCTTGCATCCCGAAGATAAGTTCTTAAGGGAAGTGTACTTCACGTCCAAGCATAAGTCTATTGGGCATCAGTCCCGTGCTTGTATATGGCGTGCTCCAGTATGCACCTGTTAACAAATAAAGGTGTTCATAATTGCCCTGGCTCTGACTAACAAAACATATCATCTGTAAGAGAGTGCTGTTAAATCTTTCGAATAAACCGTTGGAACTGGGATGATGAGATGTTGTTGGCGTTTTAGCCCATCCTAGCAGATGTCCCAGTCGTCGCATTAGCTCACAATCGAAGTCTTTACCTTTATCCGTGTGTATCTCTGATGGTACACCAAAACGTGAGAGAACTTCTTTACCACTGATTTGCAACAGTTTCAGCTGTTTGGTCTGCTAGAGGACAAGCCTCTGTCCATTTCGTAAGCAAGGACCAAGACTTATTTGCTTCTCTTGGAGATTTTGGGAATGGCCCCAGAATGGAAAGCTGGATCCGATCCATCAGTGCTCCTGTCTGATAGTTTTGTAACGGGGCACGACTGGTTTTCGTGTTGTTCTTGAATACTGAGCACTCCTTACAACAAGAGATAGAAGAAGCAACGTCATTCCGCATCCCATATCAATAAAAGTTCACCTTTAATTTTTCGACTGTACGGTGGACATCCAGATGCGCTGCAAGGATTGCATGACGGATCTCCAAAACTTGCTTTTTGAGACTCTCTGGGACGATAAGTAATTCCTCGTCACCATCAATCGTCTTCCACTTGTAATACACAATCCCGTCTCTCATGCTTAGTTGTTCGTAGCAGAGCCAATAGTGTCGTAACGCAGGACAATCTTTTTCTATGCCTTTTCGTTTTGGTGGTCCATGGTTCATCCAATCAATTAGCTTCTTTGTGACTGTATCCTTCATCTGTTCTTCTTGTAACTCCTTGTGTGAATATCCTTTTACCCATGTAGAACTTTCTGAATTGTCATCATATGGGTCCGAAGCGGGTATTCTTCTTACAGCTATAAGCAAAACGTCGTCAATGTCCGCTTCAAATCTTTCCCACTGATAATGCAGCTCGACACATTTTTGGCATCCTTTGCATGGTACTTTTACTGGATCCACTCCAGCTCTATAGCAGTCACAAGTTTTACAGGACTCCGAATAACGAGATAAGGCATCAGCGTTGACATGGTCTTTTCCACTTTGGTGTTGGAACAGTAAGTAAAATTGGCTGAGTTGTTCCAGCCACCAAGCAAGCTGCCCCCTGAGTATTTCTGAAACGGTAAAGTCAGGTTAAAGAGCTGTGTTCTGTCTTCAAAATGAATCTTTGCCCCAGAAGATAATGTTTGAATTTCTCAGTGAAGGAAACCACTGCAAGGAGCTCCTCACGGGTCACACAATATTTTTCCTCCGCCGGAGTAAGACGCCGACTTTTGAAGCTTATCACTCCTTCACTTCCATCCTGGTTCTGTGTCAGGACAGCGCCTATGGAAGTATTGGATGCATCAGTATCCAGAATAAATGTTTGTTCGGGAAGTGGAAAAGCTAAAACTGGTGGTGACGTGAAGTGGGTCTTAAGTGATTGGTCAGCCTCCTATATGAACTTAGATCCTCTCGGTAATAAGCGATATAAAGGATCAACAATATTTGCATAATTTGGAATAAATCTTTGATAGTAGTTAGTCAATCTTAAAAATGTCTGTAGCTCCTTTACATTTTAAAGAACTGGCCAATCCTTTATTAGATCAGTAACCTCAGAATTTGCGCCGATGCCAGTTGCACTGACGTAATACCCTAGAAAAAGAACTCTCTTCTAGAAAAGCTTATATTTTGTGGGTTTAAGCTTATGACCATGATCTCTGAATCTTTCCAATACTTTAGTAAGATGGATGATGTTAGTTTCGAAATCGGCACTAGCAATTATCACATCATCAAGATAAATAAGAACCATCTCCCACTGAAGACCTCTGAGTGCTAATTCCATGGCTCGCTGAAATGTCACTGGAGCTCCACAGAACCCAAACGGCATCGGGGTATATTCGAACAGGCTGATTTATAACGATCCTGCGAGACAACCTCCATCTGATGTATACCCACTTTGAAGGTCAAGTGTAGAAAACAGGCTTGCCCAAGCCCAGGTATCTAAGCATTCTTCTATATTAGGGAGTAGATACGAATCTTTGCTCGTTACAGCATTGATTTTTCTGTAGTCGATGCACCATAGCATTCCATATCCTTTTTCCTCACCAGAAGTAATGGGGCAGCCCATTCAGATTGCAATGGCACAACTGTACAATTTTTGAGCAGTTTATCTAGCTGTGCATTTTCTTCATTTTTAAATCCTAGTGGTGTTCGCCTTACGGGTTGGCGAATGGGTTTTAAATCACCAGTCTTGATATGATGTTGGATCCCAGAGAAACGGCCTAGATCATTTTTGGCAAAAATATCTTTGAATTCCAACAAAATTCTGCCAACTTCCTGTTTCTGATGAGGGGTAAGATTATCTCCTGTTGAATCCACAACAGGCTGTAAATGTTTGGTAAAATCTCCGCAAAATCTGGCAACTCCGAGTTAACTTCAACATTGCTTCCCTGATCTTTTTTATGATCCTCACTGACAAAGTCCATTACTTCAACAAGCTTTCCTAAATGTGTCCCAGATGAGAAAGTTATCTTCTGATGTGTTGGGTTAACAATTCTGACTGGAATTTTCTTCTTCATTGGCACCAACACTGATCAGGTATGACTGCCATTCTTTAATGAAGCAGGGTCCAGAACACCGATAACACTATCATTTGGACAGTCGACCCTTCCGATCACATCTGGTTCTGCCACAGGTTCCAATATTGTTTCCGTTGATACCTTTACTCTAGAAACTTACTAGTCTCTTTGCTGACGATATCGTCCAGGTATGAGCTCATCCTGTCGGGCCATTATGATTCCGTTTACTTCTTTCAACAAGTCCGTTCCAATCAAGACATCATCCTGAATCGGAGCAATGCAGACTTCCAAACTATTTCAGTCTTCCCGAGTTTAAGTTTAAGTTTCGCCTATACACTCATATCAGCTTTCATTACCTTCCCACTTTCTGCATTTTGCCAACAAGCTTTCTTACCAGTGGTATCGCTCAAACCAATAGCTGTAGCGAATGATCTGGAAATTACTGATACAGCTGCTCCTATATCAACTATTACTTTAACAGTATTTCCATTGACTTGCATTGGTACGAATAAACCTTGTCCCTGGCCAATTTTATAGACAGGTCTCTTTTCACGATCACCGCCACCCTCATTTCTGCTCTCGGGACTAGGAGATCGTGATCTCTTCGGACAGTCCCGTTTGAAATGGTTTTTATCGCCGCACAGGTAACATCCTTCCTCTGGTGCCGCCGAGGGGGGCGGGTTTTGTTTTCTAAAAGATCTCTCAGTGCTCGAATTTTCGAAACGGAGCTGTTACTGCTGACCGTTTAAAGCTTCATATACTATCTTAGGGTTCTTGTGGCCCTTCAAAAAGTGCTCGGCTGCTAGTTCTTCTTGAAGCCCGATGTTTATTGATGGGTATGCTCTAGAAACTAATCGTCTGACTTCTTCGGTGAACTCTTCATTCTTTTCATTGAGTTGTCTTTTTCAGCTAATTTTTTTCCGTTAAGTTTTTGGAAGCTCTTTTCTGTTAAATCTGTTTTCCATATGACAGGGATATTTTCTCTCTCTCCAGTCGTGGCAGGCTTGTCTAGAATTTGCTGACTTGTCCACAAAGGCATTCAATGAATCTATATAACTTCTCTTCTTCTGTCCGATCATTTCTATTAGCTGCCCTGTTGAATGGGATAATGAACCCATCGTAATCATCCTTTCCATCAAAAGTTGGAAGTTTTTGACGTGAACATCATTTCTTACCGTCTTTGGCTTTACTTGCTGGGTGTCATTACTTAGATTGCACTGATGCAATATCATTACAGAACAAAGGTGGTGTGTCTCCACTGAAATGCTGCTTCACACTTGCGTCCACACGGTTTGGTCTAGATTCCCATCGTTGAATGCTGCTTAACAATGGGTCGAAAGGATACGGTAGTGATGCTTCCTTGATGTTGATAAAATTGGTGTACTTGCAGTTGTCCTGGGACTGTTCCCTCGACCAAACTGCAAGCTCTCTGTCTGTCTGTCGTCATCTGAATTCCATAATAGTGGTCTGGGACTTCCCTCGAGCAATCTCAGAACTTCCTGTTGTTTGGTTGCCACATAAATTCTGGTCCTGGCGTTTATCACTGGTTTCATGTAGTCCATACAGCAAACCGTGCAGTAATTCATCTTCATTACTAGGTGATGTGCTAGTGCATTTGCTTTTAAGGTTCGTTTTATGAGGTTCTCGATTCTTAGTAGACATCTCATCTTGTCTTATTAGTAGTGTTGTCAACATATCGTTCATGGTGTCTACCAAGTTTCCCATGTCATCCCTATTCTTTCTAACACACTAAGCATTTGCATGCCAATTGATCCGTCTGATTGCTGGGAGTTTTCATTAGGTTTTCCGTTTGGGTTGTCTTTAGTATGTTATTTTGTTCTGTGTTTAGTTCTTTATCCATGTCGACCCTTTTATTATAAAGATTGTAACTCTTGTGGATCAACGTGTACTGAAAATGTCTCCTTGTCCAACCAACACTCTTCGCATATGTCGCGCTATAGTCTTCTAAGCCACTTTTTTGCTAATAATTTTTTTTGATGCAGCCCGTCTCTCAGAAGATGGAAATTATTATATATGTCTGAAATTTTAGGGTATTTCATCCGAGGGATGTGTTTAGTTCTATTTTTCTGTTCAAACGTTGAACTTCCTGCTTCACAATATTGTCTGTTTCTAAAAACTCTTCTGTTTCCTGTCACCTTTGTGTTTATTGTAGGTTGAGATAGAATATGGAGGGATACAAATATATTTAATGGTTCCCTGTTTCTGAAAAACTAAGTCCTTTATTCGTACCAGTATTTTATCGGTAGCCTTCTCCGATGTGTTTGTACCTCTTGTCGATGAAGCCTGTTCTCTGTGAAATTTTTTCTGTGATGTCACAGGTTCCTAACAAGATGTAAAGGACCACTGGTTTCCTCTGTTCCGAAATTAATCTGTCCAACTGATTTATTGCCCTGTTTATAGCCTTTGTAAGCTCTAACCTTTATGGCAGACAAATTTCAAGGGTACTGTGATGTCTTTATTGACGTTCTCCAACTTAGTTCCTTGACTGTCAGACAGTAGTACTGCATACCTGTCACTCTCTTGCTCTGGGATTTCGAGTGGATGTATCCTCAGATAGTTTTGTAAACCAGTCTCACTTATGTGATTGTCAAATCGTGACTCATAACATACAAAATACAAGTTGTTACACAAACTGATTAGCAGATGTGCAAAATTTTGTAAATACAGGATGTAATCTTAATCTTAAATGTTTTACTGTCAAAAGTCTGTATGCTTGAAAATTTGGTGACGAGGTGGGGTGACAGGATTAGTGTTCATCTAACTACAAAATCTGGAAAAGAAAACTGCAGGAATTTCGAGTAAAATTTGATCATTTTAAGAAAACAAGGTATAAAAAGGTTCAATCTCACTGGAATAATCGTATTTGGGTGTGTGTGTTTAACGGAGATTCGCTTCTGAATTGTGTTTACTCCAGGTTTTTTTCCGCTCTAAATGTAAGCATTTTTGACATTGTGGTTTTCTTTGTCTATGTCTTTATAACTGACATTACATATTTCACAGTATCCAAAGCGTTAGAAGTTGGAATTTTTTTAATTTTGTCATCCAGAGAAACACACAATTATCTGAGCAAGAAAATTTGCCTTTTAATTCTGCCAGAAGAGTTGCCTTCCTTCCCTATTTGACCTCCAATTAGTTTGTGTATAGTGGACAAACAAACTAAGATTTCCGAACCAGTCTGAAGGTTGAAGGCGAAATGAAAATTAAATTTAAAACACTACCAATTTATGGAGATAAAAACACGTTGAGGGTCTGGTAGCACAATGCAACTGTAAAAAAAATGAATATACACACAGTACAATATACAGTAACAGAAGGTATTATTTCCAACTTCTATATCCTTAAGTGAAGCAGCTGTACATTTATCTCTCGTTAATAGATTCAGAGATACGTCTAAAGAAGTTTCAATAAAGGTGTCATGAGGTCATTAGAAACCGATTGATTGAAAATCTTATTTTATTATAGGAAGTTCATAATATCAATAGAAACGTAGAAAAATCATTCTGTACAAACCGTTCTCAGATCTTTTCGGTCGATTTAAAATACAACATTGCCGTGAAGTCCTTCTTTACAAACAGTATTATTTTTACTTGTTAAATTTTTCATTAAAACGAGTTTATACTATAGACAGAATATAGTGTTTTACTCAAAAGATGATATAGATTTTGATGTTAGATACTACGGAAGCTTATTAGCGCCACATGTTTTTATTTTTTATTTTTCACTTTGCATTATAATAACGCAAATGTTTCCGTAATTTTGTAAACGTTTGCGAAATAACACAAACATTTGCGAAATAACGCAAACGTTTGCCAAATAATGGAAACATTTGCGAAATAATGCAAATGTTTGCGTATTAACGCAAAGTGAAAAAAAACATGTAGCGCTAATAAGCTTCCTTAAGATACAGTACATAAGCGAGACCCTTTTTTTTTTGGTTCAAAGATGCCATACAGTAAAACATACAAATACATATACAATTTCACAGATGACTTAGCTATTAAATTTATAAAGCAACATCCTATGAACATTTACCTGGAATTTTATATAAATAGAATAGAAATCTCAGGAGTAGCTTCTAAATGTTTGGTTAAAATGTTATTAGCAGCTGTGCAAGATATTAACTTGCAACTTGTACGTTTTAATATTTCATCTTTAATATAGAAAGATATTTTCCTATAGCTAGTGGCAAGAGGTGTAGAAAGAGCGAAATTTGCCACTAGTGTTTGGTTTGTTCTTTTCCTGATTTATATCTTAATTGATTATGACAAACCAAACTGGGACCGACTGGCTTAAGTCAAGATAGTTGATTCATAACCACAAACCCAGCAGATCTAAAAAATATGCTAAGTTTTCCAGATACCTATCCAAGGTCGCTGGTTTCAATGTTTCAGCTATCCGGCTTCTATCCCCTAGTAAGTTTGTTAGTTACCATATAGCTGCAATAATCATGAAAGTGGCTATACACACAAAAACAACGAATCGAAGCCGACTAACTGTTATAGTGCTTCCTTATTATTTTGCCGTCTTTTGCACCTTGCTATATTCTAGCGATATGTGAAGGTTACATCTGGTATGTATTGTATATATACTGAACAAAAAACGAAACGCATAATGTAGTGCGTTTTACATTTATAAAAAAATTCAAACTAG
>JAOXYJ010149786.1:0-10846 GCA_028566555.1 Lithophaga nigra
TGTATTTTACCACAGTACATAGACGAATGAACTACATCTCACATCTGAGCTATTACTTCATCAAAGTAATTCTGCTGTCACTTTTCAGCAGTAATTTCAAATAAATTGGAAAAATATGAAATTATTAATAACTTATTCCATATATTCAAATGATATATGAATATATACAAAACTCGCATCTTAAAGTTTATTTCCTATTTACTGTGGTTTTGTATCATAAATGTCTAGAGAGTATTTCAACAATGTCAGATAGCCATTTACACTTTGATACCCTTTTAAGGCATCTCAATACTTAAAAAAATCTTGAAAATACCGCTAATTTCGGCCATCTGGAATGCATAATTTTTCAAATATAGGACTAAGTTAATGATGTGTTTAATATACATTGTTGTGTTCGTAAATGACAAGAATTGATTCTCATATTAGATAACAATTTATTTAGTTTGGAAAAATTCATCGCAAGAAAGAGGAAAAACAATATTATCAAAAATATAATATATATTAATAAAATATAATATTTACTCCAATTCAAAAACTGGTATCTTTGAGTATAATATTAACAAGGATGACGGGTAAAACTTTTGAACAAATATTAAAAGCATTTTTCACCATTATTTCTACAATTTGATGTGAGCTGTTTTTTCTTCAGAAATAATTTTTTTATTGTCACAAATAAAATGTTCACGTAGGTATTGAAGGCAGATACTAGGGTGTTTTGATTTGATCCTTGCTCAAGAAAGTGTTTTACCCATACTTTTCGTCCGTCTTTCTCCTGAGATTGGTAATCATCATATGGTACTTCATGTAATAATTTGTTTGAAGTTGCCATAAAAGTCGACAACCCTAAAACATGACATCATGGCTCGATGACAAACATTTTATCAAGGAGGTCATACTCTGTTCAGTTTAAATGCCGGCCATTCTTCAATAATCGTATTACCTAAATAGCAACTGTCTGTCCTATTTAAATCTCTTTTAATAATTTTTAGACTTCTTGATCAGTTTGAAGGATCATAACAGTGAAACCACAAATATAACTCAGAAAGTTCATTTTGAACGCACAGTTCCGATCCAGTTCGTCAAATATTATTATTCAGAAAAGACAAATGTCCAAAGGGAACAGTATCTGCATTATTTCTTTTATTTTGGCTTCATTCTGCATGGAAATACTTTCAGTGTATTCTTGCCTGTATAAAAAATATATTTTATATGTGTATGTGTGTTATATTCCGTTGCATGAGTTTGTT
The DNA here is from genome assembly GCA_028566555.1 of Lithophaga nigra. Taxonomy (NCBI): domain Eukaryota; kingdom Metazoa; phylum Mollusca; class Bivalvia; order Mytilida; family Mytilidae; genus Lithophaga; species Lithophaga nigra. The sequence continues at coordinate 1,248 of JAOXYJ010149786.1, forward strand.
CAAGAACTAATTGGGCCTTTATATTCAAATTTTATAAAATTCCAGCCTATGTTAAAATGATAACAATTCTTTGACTGCCATAACTTATTTCGATTCTAATATGAAGAAATCTAACGAATTTTCTGTCTGAATGACGTTCCTCCGAAATGGATCGTTACAAAAAGTGTAAAATTACAATAATTATGGAAATCACTTATTAATGACATGTATATCTATGTTATTGTCGATAGTATTATATTCTAACATGGGGTGCTGTAAACGTCATATGAATAAACCCGCAGTAAAATACGCAGTAAACCATGACTAGCAAAAATCGACCAGGTCACAATGTATTTTGTGCACAACCGATGCAGTGTTAAATCAGGTCCGTTTTTGTACACTTTGCCCATATAAGAATGGAAATAATTTATGTCAGCCATTGTTTATGTTCGATTTTACTACGGGATAAGCCTCATTTTCAGAATTTTACCCCTCGCTCTACTGTGCCACGCTCAGGGTAAATTTTCACGAAATTAAGGCCTATCTGTGGTAAAATCTCCAACAAACCACGGGCTGCCATAATTCATTTCTTAATTTTATGAGCATACATTTGTATTATTTATTTTTTAAAAAGTTTCTTTTACTTTAGACATGAATGCAGTATGCATATATCGTGAATATTACTATCCCTGATACCGTTAAAAGGAATTGAGGAGGTCATATTAAAACATTATAACATCTTTGACAAGTCAGATAACGGTTTCTCACATTGTCAGTCTTTTGGATTGTCGTGCACAGTATGTTTTTACCTTTAATAGTAAAAACGAACTGTGAAGTTAGATGTAGATAGTCTAACTTTTGACATGGAATGAGGTCGGTTTTGAAAATTGTGGAGGAAGAAAGAAATCCGGTATAATGGAACTACACGATGTCCTGTAATCTGGCCGTTATGTGGCTTCGTTGCGTAGTAAAAATGGTGGAAATATTTTCCAGTATGAGAGACTTTTCGTTTTTTTTAAACTGAGTTTTATGATGAACCATTTGATGATAAAACACAATAAATTATTTACGCTTTTGGTACTGAGCAAAATGACTAAGACCTTATTGTCCACAGGTGTTTGGCGAGGTATGAAACCGTCATAATTTCTGAAAGTTAGGAAAACGTAGATTAGTGTAATTATAGACTGAGCATATATTCTTTTTATGATTCTTCAGACCCGACAACATCCAAAACTGCATACTCTGGTAGGCACTAAATACACATTTTAAGTGGTAATTCTGCTGCTTCGAAAGTAACTTATCATAATCTATGCTAGGGGTAACTCTCCTCTGAGATCTCTATTCAATTTTAACATTACGTCATGTGTGTTTGGTTCGATTTATTATTTTTATCATATAAGATAGGCTGTTTGTTCCAAATACTAATAAAAATATTGATATCAGTATCTTCAAAGTACATATTTTGACCAACAAATTATTATGCCAAGTTTACAAGCTGATAACAGTAAAGATTTGATCTATTCTTGTGCTGTTTGTTTGTTTCGTTCATTTTTGTTGCTTTTTGACAAGTATTTGGTCTTTTTAAGTCTACCAGATTGTAGTCGGGTATGTTTATGATGGCTATTTGATCTTTATGGTCCTATTAACTAATTTTACCCTATATTAGTTGAACAAAGGTAGGATTATGATTTTGTTGTCTATTTGATTTCTAACTTTTTAGTTTGTTTTGTCTACTTCACTTTGCATGGTTGGATTGTATCTAGTCTCTACACATGTAATGTACACTGACAAGAATATATCAACAAAAACTACATTAGCTGTTACTTGACTAGATGTGAAATCGCACGGTGGATGATTTTACATGCTTACCCTGTCGAATTCCCTTGCCGCATTCGTGTCCCCTTAGTTTGATTTCGGATTTGCCGTTTGATACATAACTCCTAGATTTTAGACTAGTTAGTATGTTTACATTTCTTTTCTACAACAGCACCTACATCTGCCGCACCGCCATCGACAGAACAAACTACAACTGGAACGGCTATAACCTCAATATCTCCTACAACAGTTGTACCGCCATCAACAGAACGAACCACTACTGGTCCTTTTACTACAGTACAAGTTGTTACATCGACCTCTGCTGTAATGTCTACCACAGGTCAGTATAATTTACACCTCATTTATCTTTAATATCATTAATAATGGTTTGTTTTGTTTTTTCGATTGCTAAATTTTACTTATCAAATCGATTGCACATTTACTATTGCATCATATTATTTCTCCTTCCTGCGGATTTGATATTTACATTATTCTTCCCTTAAATTAAAGAAGCAGGAAATAAAATATCGATTCATTTATATTGAACATCTTCTAGTTTTAAATATCTGAAGTACAATGAAGCGTAGCATACCGAAACTCTAGACTCACAAAATTCCTTGGAATATGCAATGTCGAGAAACAAATTGGACGTGACCGTATGAACTCCATAAAGAGAGAGACCGGGTGCGTCGACAGGGTACACGTCTCCTGCTATGCATGCATCACCCGTCATGCGAAAAACTTATGTCCAATGAACAAAAGTCGTGGCTAGGAATAATTCAAATCTGGCAGGTAAGATGAGACGATGAAATGCTAGATCCAACAAAATGTAAATATGTCTGTAGCAAGCTGGAATATTGTTACATTATAATGGTCAACCAACTCGTGATGTCGACCACAGAACTTGCGGAGCGTTGCATTCTATCGTTCTTCTTCATTTCCTTAGTAGTTTTGTTAGAAGTACACTTCTGTTAGTGAAGTCCTAATACTGAGAGGATGACCTAGCATATCGTATCCGCTACGATACATATATGCAGAAGCAAATGGTATGTTATTACCCAGGAATGAGAAATTCACGATAGGCAAATTGAAATCATCACGTTTATCGTAGATTCTAGTTTTCATTCGTCCATCTTTGTCGATTTCGAGAAACAGATCTTAATGTGAAGCCGACCTTCTAGCTTCCTTAGTATCTTTAATTTCTAGTTAACTGGGATATATGATACGTAAATACTCACTGAAATATGGATTATTGAGTGAAAGAACATCATCAATATATCGAGACGTAAAATTAAAGAATTTAGCGAGATGTTTCTTTTTTTAATCCTTTAGAAGGTTTTGTATGAATTCAGCTTCATAAGAATACAGAAACCAATCGGAGAGTAGGGGTGCACAAATAGTACCCATTGGAATACTGACTGAAAACTCTCTGTGTTTTACCCGCATGAATACAGATACATGTAGGTGATTTTATAATATATTGTGAACACTGCTCTGTATTTGAATCTACAATAAACTCGCTATCTGTTATAATTATTGCAGAGTATACGTAATGTCCGATAACTGTTGCAGATAACATCGATTCAGTGTTATTTGGAATAAGGTGCACTATTTACAAGCATTACTGCAACTTACGTTTATTGAACATATGCTGAAATCTGAATGTAATAGGTACTTGCTATGTGCAATGTTCTGAGATCAACATCGTTTCTGTTTCAGTCTCCATATGAATATGTGGTCTATTTTAATTTGAATAAAACGGAATAATTCTAATCTTATTTGCATATTGTATTTTGCTCAAAGTTCATTGGTTGATGTTTTTTCTGGCAAATGAATTTACACGGTTTATACTGGTATAAATTCTTCGCAACCAAGTATGGCGACTTCCTGTCGTCTGTACGATCTGGGGAACAAAAATAGATGCCATTGTAATTTGTAATCTGTGTGCCATAATATAATATTAATTTGGTTTATATTTCATCTAAGGGGCAACATCAAAAGTTTAATGTAGGATAAAAAACTTAATTAACATAGTTTTTTTCTGAACCCCCACCCCCTATCAAAACTTAATTTGGAAAATGTTGATCACCATATAGAACAAAAGTGCACTTGTTGAAATTTGGCAATTCATGTTTTGATTCATTTGTTATTTAGAATATGATGGTTTTCTTGTTGTTTTTAGCTTTCAGCTACACTTCTGTGTTTCAACACTTCATTTGTATGCAACTTGTCACTGGGGAAGAAAAAAGAACAAACTGCATCCACATAACTTCGATCCTATCTGCTACAAGTCAGTCCTACAGTTTTCGGTATGAAAACTGAATATCCTGTCGAACCATTCATATGATTACATACCTTATTAAAAATGGAAGGTCTGAAGATTTGTAAGGCCCAAAATAAAATATTGCTGTGTAATCTGAAAAAATCGATGTAGGATAAGAAAACTTGCCAGGAATTTTATCCCCTCAACCCCAAACTATTCGAATAAAGTTTTTTTTTATCCTACATTGAACTTTTGATGTTGCCTCTAAGTTCACCTTATTTTAATGATTATCCATTTCTACAGCGACATACGTGCGTTTTTGGTGAATGTATCAAGCCCCTAACATCATTTCAAACTCAAAATCACGATAATAGAAAAAAAATTATTTCAATGAACTTTACTCATAATTTGAATTATAAGTTTTTGACCTTATTTCCTTTTTTCAGTCATCGAAGCAGAAGTATTTTATTCATTATATGAGCGATCGACCCAGTGTACAATTCAATAGATTCAAAATAAGAAGTTGAATCCTATAATAAATACATACTAAAATAACTGATAATATTAATTTAGGATATTAACAAATACAAAACTGGACATTTCCGGGGTACGATCTGATTAGTGACGTCACAATGACGTCACAATTCTGTGTTTATGAATGGAAATACATGGTTTTGTCAATTTTTTGCATATATTAACACAGTTTTTCTTCTAGAAATCATTAGCCATATTCCTCGATCTAAAATATGTTGTTGAAAAATGTTTATCTGATCGAAACCCATCTTTTTACCCAAAAATATTTTGGATCGAGGAGTTGCGGCCAATGTTTTCTCGAAGAAAATACATTTAAACATTGCAATAAAATGGTACATTTTGTGTAAAATTGAAAGGAGGAGGAACGATTATGCTCCATTTTGGCCCCAAAATATAAACTGCATACCATGTTCCACTTTTTCTGCTTGTTGCAAATTCTTATTGTCTAACTATTTGAATCAAATTGATTTTTTTAGTAAAATGTCTAATAAGATCATTATGATGTCATAAAAATGTTTTTATCACATGAAATCATAAAAAATACGCCGAAAACACTAAATGCGATGTAGTTTTTCACTATGTTAACTATGAGCGCAGCCGCGTTCAACCTTAATCTTTTTTTAATTGTTTCATCATATATTACAATATTGTGGTTGAACACAAGTGCGCTTAACACTGTTGAGGGCAAAAATCTTGCAAAAATCATCACAACTGTTATAAAATTGAGCATATTTGAGAATTTTCAGATGTTCAAGACATTACAGCAGTCTCCACGAAAATCGTTTTGGTTTACTAGCCCGAAATTACAATTTCATGATATTTTACTTAATTTATAAAGTATATATAAGGAACTTTTCACTGGCACGACTGAATTTTTAGCGGCCTGGTCTTTTCGGGCTTGTGTTTAATCGTGAAGACTGTCACAGACTCCCTCACGTGCAAAATAATGTCAAAAATATATTTTATAGGCGATCATTTTGTTTTATATTTGAAATAGATGTTATAGTTATATCCATTTTCATAAAATTTGGGGCCAAAAACAGCCCTTATTGTACCTATTCCTTTGATTTAACGTTTGAATGTCATTTCATTATAGTAGAAAAATAAGCTCATAAATTGTTTTGATCGCTAGAATCGGAATTCTTTAGAGATAATAAACATTAACTATATTGTGATATTACATAGTTTATTTTTAGGACCGAAATGTGCCCTTCGTGAACCTACTCCTTTTGCTTCTACACATATCATCACCTTAACAGATAAAAATCCAATGGGTTTTGAAAAGCATTGTAATAGGACGACATATACGATCTACTGAACCATTGTTTTCAATCCATATGCTCTCAAGCAATGATAAAAATTTTCATGCCGATTATTCCACTGAATGGACTGTATGGGTTGCACAATGGGAACAGACAAACGTTGATAATACTTGATTAATGTTATAATACATGACTTTTTCTTAACCTTCTCATGCGAAACTTTCGTAATGAAATCTAGTGCTAACATAAAAAAAAATTGTTTACACTATCAGATGGTCATAGTTCAAATTCAATGAAATATTTAAAAAGACCAACTTTAAAAACTGTTTGCAGTAAATATTTGCAAAGATGACCATTCATTTCCAAAACATATAATTATTTTGTTTCAAGCTTTTCCAATCAACCCGTTGCTTTTCTAATTATCATAAAACAAGAGCGGTTATAAGTTTTATCTTTCAGTTTTACATATATCATATTAAATCTTTTCTTTTGACTTTTTTCAGAAAAAGTGGTGATTGCCAGTCCAACCCAAACTGAACCTCCAATTGAAACACCACCACTTCCAAGTAAGTACAGTTTTTTACACTTCTAAGTAAGTACAGTTTTGTACACTTGCATATAAAACTTCATTTTATATGTTAGCGACTTCATATGTTGTGTAAACTATTTCATATTTGATAAAGGCAAACTGGTTAAAGCACAGATATTCCAAACAGATTACTTAGTAATAATTTTTATGACGAAATTTCAATGGTAAAATCGTTGCTAAGCGGTACATTTCTGTGAAATGTAACTTGTTTTTGAAAATTCAGTCAAAAATGAGCAAACTTCTAAATGAACAGCGATAGCGGCATGCCGTAAAACCAGGTTTAACCAACCATTTTCTTCGGAAAGTGCCTGTACCAAGTCAGGAATATGACAGTTGTTTTCCATTCGTTCCGTTTCCTGAGATGGTAGAGCGTTTTTTCTCGGTTTTGTCGGTTTTGATGGACTTCCCTTTGAATATGCCTTAGAGTTCGGTATTTTGTTATTACCTTATTTTCACTGTCCATCAAACGTCATTTTGATGATGTCAATAATCTCAGCGTTGTAGCCACATAATAACGATTTGAACATTTTTTGTTGATACAACGTCGAAGATATTGACACCTAAACGCGGCAGTGGATCGACTTTTAAATTACATTGCCGAATTATCAATGTTATTCCAACATTATTTTACCAACGCTTATTGAATTGTCATGATAAACGTTAGATTGATGGCTAGACGGTAAAATGAACGTTTTGAGATCAGAATATATTTTTAAAAGTCGATAATATTGTGTAGAGCTAATCGTAAGATCAAACAAGATACCTATTGACTGAGAAATAATAAATGTGTAAGCTTAAATTCTGCCTTGTAAAAATAATGTCAGTTAAAAGACAAAATTCATTGTAATGGACAACATATGATTTAATAGTAATTCAATCCAATTCAATTCGATTCGATATTTTTTAAGTCTCATCTTTTGTACATATACATTACATAAAAAATACAATATACACACATATTGAAATACAAAAGCCACTCAATACAGAGCTATGAGAGACGATAAAAGTTACATAAGAAACAACCATGTCATTATAAAACGGTTAATTGGATCTATTTATAAAACTCTGATAGTTTCTTTATAATAAAGTAATAGGTTTTGGCACATAGACATATTATGTTTTTATCTGAAAATAAAAACATTAATTTTTGACACTTATCAAAATTCATAAAATTTGGTTCAAACTTTAAAACTTCTTCAAACAAATATGCTTTTTCTGAAATCTTGATAAAGCGGACATTCTAACATTAAATGAGATTCATCTTCAACAATTTGATCATTACAATAAAAACATACTCTGTCGTCTACAATTAAATTTTCAAATCCTTAAAGGGGCCACAGCGCATCTGAATTTTGAAACAGCACTACGGTGGCAAAAAGGCATGACAATTTTACTATAATCTTCAGTTTTTCATAAGGACTTAAACATACAGTATGTTCGAAAATTTGTTGCCTCCTCTGACAGTAATAGAAGAGTTTTGTATTCCACTTTACCACAAATAGTGTCAGCATATTTGACAAAACATCAATTAAACCAGTCTTTTATCCAATACAAAGTTGAAATTACAAACGACACAAATCAAGATCACTGAGAACTTTTTCTTCACTTAAGCATTCCAATTTTTTACACCACATGGTCTCGGCCCATCTAAAGACCTCGTTAATTCTATCAAAATTCAATTTAGAAAGTCTACACCAGTAGCTAACGATTACCTTCCACTGAATATGAAACACCGGTATTCAACGTATATCAACCATTACCAGGATTGGGAGTGTATTTACCGACAATTAAAAAAAAACGTATACGCGCGCTGCTGAATCGAATTTATACAAGAGAACTTTCTTATACCCCATACAGCAGTACCATACTCTATTATTGGACCAACTAAAGAATCATACATTTTCGTAACGATCGTATGAGACGCCACCTATAAATTTGCACTTAGCGATCACCAGTCCAAGAGCTCTGCTGGTTGCCTGTGCAATGACCTTAGCTGTCACATTATAATCTATAAACTCGATTAGTACTAAGCCGAGATAAGTGTACTCAGTTTATAGAGATATTATATGCTTACCATATTTAAAAATACAGTTCGAACATTCCACCGATGATGGTCTGAAATGGACATTACTCGTGTCACTATTAATGGCCATATTATTCCTGGAATACCAGTTTCCCAGTGCATCTAATAGCACCTGCAATTCAGATTCACTTTCAGTCAGTAAAATCATATAGCCAGCGTACACTAAAAGACACACTTTTTCATCTTCAATATCAACGCCTTTGTTAAAACATTTGCGATATATTGCCAAGTCGTTGATATACAAAATAAATAAATAGGTGATAGTGGACATCTTTGTTTCAGACCACAGATGACAGAGAACCATTCTGTTTGGAAACCATTTATTCTAATTAAGCAGAAAACACCATTACTGTTTGTCCTAGACAATTTGTCATAATGAAATAAGGCTTTCTTTACCTTATTTATATGAAATTCTGCCCTTTAGGCACAATTTCATGGCACACATTATTTAATACCACAAATGCACTAGTAAGATTTACAAAACTACTTTCATTACTATACAATTTTGCATGGTTAAAATATTTCATAGTTTTATGAATCAGTGGTGTTATTTCAATAATAATGTTACAAATTCTTGTTTAGATGAAACTTATATAGATAAAACAATAAATTAATACTTAGTAATACAAATACATGTATTTTAAAAACAACCGTATCAATTCTCACTTGTGTAAGATTACGATATTGACAAATTCAAAATACACGCAGATTGAAACAAGTAAGTCGTTTACATCTGAATAAAACTGAAAAAATAAAACATGGTTGAAGAAAAAACGAAGTGAAGACAACATGAAGCAACGCAAAATAATATAGAGGTCAAATCTTCCCTCCTTCGCAAATTTCGTCAATAGTTAACATACAACAGCATTGTTATTACACAAAACTTTGTTCTTTTTATGTATTTGTAAATGAACTCGGTAACTCATCTTTCTTTCGTTCATGCTATTTTCAAACGTATCTCTGATTAGAAGCATCTCACTATGTATCACTATGTAAAATTAAGCCCGGTCGATTTTAATTACATATGTAAATGAATCTTTTAGCTGACAGAGTAGCGTCATTAAGTGTAATTAC
>JAOXYJ010149893.1:0-10845 GCA_028566555.1 Lithophaga nigra
CTTTCAACGGTGTTTGATTTTATTTCTCACCCAAAGCGCTTGAAACAGCGAACAGAAATCGGTTGCAGGCCATTGTTAACATCAGCGAGTTACTTCCCTTTTTGGGACGTCGTAATGAATGGAGGACACGGCCGAGTTCGCTGACTTTGTTTAAAAGACAATTTTTATGAGTTAAATGTGTCTATAGAACTGGAATTGCATTTTCAATCAAATTAATGATGGTTTAAACATACTAATGGACAATGACCGCTTTTACTAGCTCATAATTGCAAGCAAACCCTAAAGAAATACAAAATGGCGGGAAAACACTCGTGAATTTCTTATCTCACCCGTGGGTTGAGACAAGGAAATCTCACACGGTAAAAAATAGGAACTGGTCTGTCTCATTAGTGAGAAATGAGAGTTCAGGTCCACCTCGGTGAAGGGGACTTTTTGGGAGACTTGTCTGAGCTTTCGTCAGCAAAGGAACTGGATTTGAATACGAACGTTGACTCTGACCGAGAGACCTCTGGCAAGGAACGAGCCATGGTAGGTTTGATAAGAGATCGCAAAACTTTCCGGGCACACCATAAACAAGGATTGCCTACGGTGGTGAGAAGATGGAAGGTGTACAGCAGACACACGATAACGAGGAGGAACCAGTGCTGGTCCAGACCAGAAGTGTGTGGGGCAGATAAAGCTTATCGAAAAGGAAAGGGAGAGTTGCTGGAGAGGAGGAGGGCGAGTAAGGAAAAGCCGCTTAATTGGAGAAAGCTACCCATTGGTAAGACGTACAGCATGCAGGGGATTCAACAGTGCAAAGGATCATGGGGGAAGAGCGAGAATCTGACCTTGAGAAGGAAGGGAGAGACGACAAGGGTATGGGTATGTAATTGACTGAGCCAAGAGCCAGGGAAGTAGGAGATGGACAGGTTCGTCAGTATTTGGGTTGAGATGTCGAATAAGACGAGTTCTGGTATTTCGGCTTCAAGTCCTGATCTGAGAGGGAGAGTCTAGCGGATCCGAAACCTACCGAACAGAGGAGGGCGCAGCAGGGGTGCGCGTGGCCACAAGACACCACCAAAGAGTCGGAACCGGACCCCATATAAGACTTGCGATGGCTAAAACCCTGTCATGACAGTAGTCATACGAGATTGAAAAAAGTTTAAGGCATACTATAAAGGGGTGGCATCCTCTTATCAAACGGCGACGGTCGTTGAAACCGTGAAAGAGTTGAAACGTATCGCCAAGGAGCACAAGATCAAAGACCGCTCCAAGATAAGGAAGGATCAGCTAGTTGGACTGTTGGAAGCCAAGACGGACCGCAAGTGGACGAGGGCTGACAAGGAGCCAACGCACAAGGATCTGCAGAAGTGTGCCAAAGATCAAGGGTTGAGGGGAGTGAGGAAGAATTAGTTGACACGAAGAGCGGAAGAGAAGTTCCGAAAGAACGAGGATGCAGGGAGGAGGTTCGAAGTGACACTACCACAGAAGTCTCTGAAAGGCGTGTTCACGATGTGGAAGATTACCCCCATCTTGCAAATTGACGTTTACACGTTCCAAGAGATGACCAGACCAAGAAAGGTTGAGATCGTCTACAAGGTGTAGCTGAAGGGGAGGAAGGTCAATGTCGTCTTGCACTGCAACTTCGTGAATATGGGTACTAAGGCAAGAGGCAACGGAGATGAGAAGAACGGTCACTTTGCGTCATGGAACAGAGTCGTCATCGCAACAACGGGACTTGCTGAAGGAAATGGACGAGAACATCAGACAGAAGATCGCGCAGTGGACAGGAGAGAACTGTGGCTGGACGTTGAAAGAGAACGTGAAGATGTAACTACTGCCCTACTGCTAGGTCATGTCAATGTTCAGTTTGCTGTCGGCACAGTCGTCGGAACACAACGGAGAGACATACTTGTGTCGAAGGTGTCTGAATCACTTCCACAGCGAGCACGTACTCGAACGACACAAAGAGTATTGTGTCAGCCACAAGGAGGTGAAGGTTGAGATGCCGGAACCCAACACCTACCAGCGGTTTGAGAACCACATCTGATTGATAAAGGTGCCGTTCGTGGTGTATGCGGACTTCGAGTGTTTCACGGAGAAGTCACGGCACCATCGCGAAGTCGAGCTGGAGAAGAGCACTGTATCCGAAAGACTTGCAGAGCGACTGACTGCACTCATTAAGAAGAGGTGTCGACTCTTCGCAAAGCTGGTCGAGAAGGAACTGGAGATACTAGTGGAGTCATTCATAGACTCATGGCAACGAGGAGACGTTGTGGAGAAGCTCCAGACCACCCTGACCGAGTCTCCAGGCGAAGCCCTGCCAGAAGGAATCATCCAAGCCTTACACCGAGATTTATCAGAAGCATACCTCGTCCGGATTCTGCTACAACGTGAAATGCTTCGATGACTGGGTGTATGCCAAGGAATCTGTGATCTACACCATGCAAAAGGAGGGAGAAAACGTCGCTCAGATCTTCGTCGAGCGGCTGGAAAACGACATCAGAGACCTTTACTAGCAGAAGACTTCCGAAAGCCGATGGTGATGACGGAAGATAATAATGGTTCATACAGCGTAGCGACTTGCTGGATCTGCAACCAAGACCTCGGAGAAGACAAAGTGAGAGACAACTGCTACATCGACACGAAGAACGCCTACCCTATCCCCCTGCCGTGTAATTGTCACAAGAACAACATCGACTGCGAAGGCCTTGATGTGTACATTAAGAACAGGGACGAGTACATCGTCGACCTCATGGCATGTGCCGAGATCATTCGAGAGGAAGCCAGGACACTGATCCATGCCATCATCAACGGGAAGTGAGGGGAGATGCCACCCCGAGTCGCCACAGTGGTTCGTAGACTACTATAACAGCATGAGACACATCCTGGACTCAGTCCTGACCTATACAAGCTGGTCTGTGAGTCCATGAGCAAGAAGGGCACTGACTACAACGTGTAAAACACTACCGTGAACTACCTTATGTGCGGCCTCGAGAACAAGGCACTGACGGCTGCGGGAGTACCACGACCTCTACCTAAAGACAGACGTCCTACTGCTATTTGACGTCTTTGAGAACTTCAGAGACATTTGCATGAGGAACTATGATCTAGACCCGGCTTGGTATTACACGATACCATGCCTGGCCTACGGTAACCTGGAGCTTCTGTCGAATCCGGATATGTTGCTCATGGTTGCTAAGGGGATCAGAGGAGGGATCACTATGGTATCGCAGTGATATGCCAAGCATGCAGTGCAAGCGAATCCACGAACTAACTAATGTACCTGGGTGCCAACAACCTCTACAGGTGGGCTATGGACGAGTACTTGCCGACCAACGGTTTCCAGTGGATTGAGACAGAAGAGATGCCGGAGTTGAACACTGTCACCCGCGAAGATAGTAGGGGTACATCCTAGAGGTCGATCTCGAATACCCACAAGAGGTCCAGGACTACCACAACGATTACCCTCTTGTCCTCTGGTGTTGAACAAGGTCAAGAAGCTGGTGACCAGCCTAAGGGACAAGAAAAATTACGTGGTCCACTACGTGAAACTGAAGTAGCACGTTGCGCGTGGGTTGAAACTCAATAAGGTTCACAGGGTCGTCAAGTTGAACCAGAGCCCAGCTGGTCACAAGTGAAAAGAGGGCACTGAAGCGGATAGCCAAGCCCAATTTCAAGAGGAGGACCATCTTCAAGGAACATTTGGTTGCACTGCACATGTGGAAGACCAAGATCACCTTCGACAAGCCCATCTGCCTAGAGAATGCGATCCTGGAATTATCGAAGACCTTGATGACGGACTTCGTATACGACTACCTCAAACCGAAGTAGCAAGACAAGGCGAGAATGTGCTACACAGACACACATAACATCATCTGTGACATCCAAACCCAAGACGTCTACAAGGACATGAACAAGAGCCTAAGACGGTGGTTCGACACGTTAAACTACCCGAAGGAATCCCTCGGAGATCGAGACTGAGGTTAACAAGAAGTTCATTGGTATGTCCAAGGACGGGTGCACCAGAAGCCCTATAACCGAGTTCGTAGGACTCCGTCCCAAAATGTATGCGTTCAGGTTTGGCCAACATGAGTCTAGAGAGCTAAAGGTGTGATGAGGAACGTCGTCAAGAACAGGATCACCTTTGACCACTATAGGGTCTGTTGGGAGACTAGGAGGGAGGCTTACAGGTCGATGAACGTCATCCACGGACGCCATAAGATAAATAGCTGAGATCAAACTACCCAATAAACCGCTCACCAAAGTGGAGCTCGAGGGGGTGGGGGTAAGACCTGCGCATTCCGTACTTCAGAGGATTGTTCTTGTGGGACGACCTACCGAGCAAGCAACATGCCTTCGAGTGCGGTATCCTGAATTATGACGATTGGGACGGTTCCAGACGCATTGGACGTGCTGTTCAAGGACAAGTCGAGAAAAGGTATACTTTAGATCTTACGAACTCCCATGTCCCAACGAACTGAGGAATTACCTAAGGTTCCTCATCTCCTACAACGCGGACGAAGTTCAACCTCTGGGCATCTCTGCTTGTATCTGTTGAAGTTGCTGTCGGATGACTGGCCATTTAAGGAAGTCCATGCTGGTTTAAATAAATCATGGTGGGTAAGTTCGTTGCGAATGTGGGAAGAAGGCAGCGGGATGAGCAGCTGCGCATAGTTGATGATATAGACATGAACTTCTACAGAATCGTGAGCCTGAAAGCCTTCAAACAGGTAACGGACGCTGCAACGAAAGGATGGTTCAACGATCTGCTGAAGAAATGGTTCACCAGACAGATGGAGAGATCGAAGCGTTACGATCGGAGTTTTATCAGATCAAGATGAAGATGAAACTAATCGAGAGGGGCTGTGACGCATCGACCAAAGGGCTCGAGAAAGACACGAGAGAACTAGAGACGACCAAGGCCAATACGAGTCATTGCTTCTCCACCAACGGCGGTAAGGTGGACGTCGACCTAGAAGTGCAGGATTATGCGATCAACAGCTTTCCAGAGGGGAAGCGGGTGAACGAACCTGTCACGAAAGGACGGTATGCCAAGAACGGGCAAGACCTGGTAATGGACCTGCAAGGCAAGATCGGCGCCGTCAATCAAAAGTTCAATTCTTATCACACGATCGATAGATCCAACCGAGCACTTGCACCGAAGATGTAGTATAATCGGGTCGATAGGCGTTTAAAGCCTTAGAAAGGTCAACACATTTCATCAAGACGAGAGAGTGAAGTCACCGCCTTCAACCGAAGACAAGATTGTAGTAGAGGACTCTCACTCCTCGGGAGATCTCTCACAACCTTTTGGACTTGACGATCGAGACCGGAAAGGTTGCTGAGGGGTTTACTGCAGATGGGACTGTTTAATGCTCCCCCACTTGACATAAACCTTTCCTTGTTCGCCTTTGCAAGATCTTCTCGATACGGTAGAGGTCTTGCTCAGTCCTTTGGATCTCGGATTCGTAGAAAGACCCCTTGATCTCTTCGTCGTTTAAGTCCTGAGACTATAGGTCGGCGGCGGCTGCGTGTTCAACTGTTAAGAGTACGATGAACACCCTTTCGGTCCTTCGAGGCGTGTATCCTTTCTCAATCTTCTTAGTGATTCGAACTTTATCGCCGACGCGGAAACAATGATCTTGCATGGGTGGTAAGTCTACAGGTACCAGAACACCTTAGCCTCATGCTCCTTCCGACTAGCGGCGGTGAGTGTCATCTTGATGGATCTGTGCTTGGTGGTGTTGTACTGATGATCGCCAAGGACGTCGATGTATGCGCGTAGGGTTTCAGCGTTCGACGACGCTCGACTTCTCTTCATTCTCGGTAGAGTAGAACTTTCGGTGCAGCTCCTTGACATTATTGTTGTAGAACTCTGTCTCCTTGTCCGTCCACAGCTTCGTGGGAACTCGGGACTTGAAAACCGTCTGAAAGGTATCCCTGAACGTCGCACCCTTCTTGTCCTTAAGTGGCACTAACAAGCCATACTTGGAGAAGACATCTATGATGCTCAGGATGAACTCGTAGCCCTTCTTGTTCCGACAGAAGGCACTCATGTTGACGAGATTGCAGCCCAGGCCCTTCGCTCGTCTGCTGTAGGCTTTACGTGAGTTATCCCACCCAGGAAGCTAGTAGAAACCAAGCTATGGGCAATATCATTCATTTCTCCACCGAAGGTTAAAAACTTTGCCCCGAGGGATTATGGAGGATCGCTTAAAGTAGATGATAAAAGTTATGTCAAATTCGAACTTTAGCCGTCTGCTGAAGGCTTTACGTGAGTTATCCCATCCAGGCAATTAATAGAAGCCAAGCTAAGTAAAATATCTTTCATTTCACTGCCGGAGGTTAAAAACTTTGCCTCTTGGGCTTGCAGAGTATCGCTCAAAGTAGATGGAAAAAGCTATGTCAAATTCGAACTTCGGCCGTCTGCTGTGCGCTTTGCGTGAGTTATCCCACTCAAGGAATTAGTAAAGACCAAGCTAGAGGCAATATCTTTCTTTTCACCACCGGAGGTTTAAAAGTTTGCTTCCGGGGATTATGTAGGATTGCTCAAAATATATGTCTATTTGGAACTTTGGCCGTCTGCTGTAGGCCTTACGTGAGTTAATCCACCTAGGCAATTAGTAAACGCCAAGCTAGGGCCAATGTCTTTCATTTCATCACCGGAAGTTAAAAACTTTGCCTAAAGGGATTAGTAGAGATACAGGAGTTCTGAGGACCGGACTTTTTGGGAAACATTTCCGAGATTTCATCAGCACAGGAATCGGGTCCAGAACGGGTTTGAACACGAGCGTTGACTTTGATCGAGAGACCTCTGGCAAGGAACGAGCCATGGTAGGTTTGACGAAAGATCGCAAAACTTTCCGAACACACCATAAACAAGAATGGCCTACAGTGGTTAGAGCAGCCACGTTATGGCAAGGAGGAAGCAGTGCTGGTCCAGAAGTGGGAAAGCTAGAACTTACCGACGAGAAGAGAGAGATGCCTAAGAGCAGGAGAGCGAGGAAGACGCTGCTCAAGCCAAATGAGCTACCGATCGGTAAGACGTACAGGATCGAGGGATCCAAACGCACAAAGGACCAAGCAAGGGAGAACAGCAAGATCCTGACCTTGAGTAGTAGCATGCGAAGGTCGACCAAGGTGTGAGCATGTGATCAGCTCAGCCAAGAGCTCGGGAAGGCGACTTTCAAGGACAAGTCAAGTACAAATGAAGTCGCTAGAGAGACCTATGGGCTGACGCTTGCGAAAGAGATGCACGATGGATTCACGTACTATGGTCTAGAGGTCTTCTGATGACTGGAGGCTGGAGAAGAAGGGCTGCTTTTCAATGAATGTTCGACCCATTGGAAAGATGTGGTAGTGGTCTATCACTGGAACCCTACGACACATGTTTTAGAGTTCCTCACTGAAGGAAGTCGAAAGTTGACGCCACTGATCCTTCTCGTCAAATGTTCTTAGGCAGGTAACGACCTCGGCAAACTCGGTTTTGCCTATAGCGTCGTCGATATTCGAAGCGCTGCTGACAGTACCCTCCACCTGAGACTTATGGAGTCTCCCTAGGCTTCTTCCTACAGATACGTTTCGAGATCAAGGACTGGACCATGACACCAGTGGCACTCAAGCAGGCCAAAGACCTAAGAGGAACAGAGGCTGTGACGCCAATGCTCGTCAAAGCTGATCCCATGATGCTACTGGTTAACAACAGATTGCTAACAGAGCATATACCCAAGGCAACGGAGGCAACCTTGTCTAATCGGTAGTAGAGCCTCAGTGCATGCATGTACCTTCAGGTCTTCGTGTCGAGTTGTGCTTCTATGCATTCAATGAACCGCGTATCCCGTCCTTCCCGCTCGACGTCACCGTGCAAACGCATCAACCTCGTGTGAGGTACAGTCCAGATCCCAAGGCCTTGATCACGGCTGCACCGCCTAGCCCGCTCAAGGCACCCACTCCCCAGGCTGGCAGAACGGTCTTAGCCATAATGGAAAGGATTTAAATCCAACATATTACAGGAACCCGTTTCTCTCTTCAGTTTCTAAAATATTTAGCACATTACGTAAAGGTTGAAATAGGTGTGCAGCATAGTAACAGTCAACAGGAAATGATCGGAGTTTTCTGAAGTGTTCAACTTCACGCAAGTGGTTGCTGAAAAAACTAAATTTTTAAACGTTGGTGTGCGCTGTAACTCAAGATGCCACAACAGTAACACATGTCCAAATAAATGATTCTGCCAGTCAGATATTATATGAAACATTTTAATCCATTTCAGTGTTTTAAATACAGTTAATCATGCTAAAAAATAATAGATTTGTTGACACATTTTTACTTCAAACCTTGGCATGAATAAATGAAATTGAGAAAATAGTAATTTCACATAATTCCTTGTTCATTTAGGAAATACATGTAATTCCTAAATGGGACAGTAAATACACGAAATTCTTAAAACTTTCAGTAATTACACGTAATTCCTAATTACACATATTTACTGTAACATATGCATTGTTTCGGTTTTTTGTTTCACACTGACACTGAATGAGGTCTTGAAGATAACTTCACTGTAAAATAATTGCTCTGGGCGGCGGAACTTTTACTTGGAAAATAAAAACTTCCTGAAAATACATACAGTTCAGGGTTGATAGAATAACAGTTCTGGCTATTGAAAGTAGTGCGAGACTATCAATTTTTGATAGTGATCTTATTAAAAACCTATAGTGAATGAAAATCCAGACCGGGGTGAAATCATAACTTCATGAAATTTTGATGGAAATGTGTATTTGTGAATATGAAAAATGCCACTGAAACATGTACCCGAGTCAATACCTGATGTGCATGTGAAAACGTACTTAAATCTGTACAATGCTATAAATATATACTCAAATGAGGCTTTTATTCAGCCCAGTAAAACTACAAGTCACTAAGTTGTCAGTTTAAAAAGAAAACTCATATACTCACAAGGTGTTAATCAATAAAGTATTTGGAGACGATTAAAAATTATACCAAAATATTTCTGCTCTCAGAAAGATAAGCCGAAACAATTCTTACAATTAAGCTGAAGAATGACCCCCCGCCAAAACAATTCTAATCATAGTATACCAATATACATAGTAAGTACCCCTCTACGGATGAAAATTATTTTTCATACACAATGAATTTACAGTAATTACGAACCTAACCACTGACCACAAATTCAGTCACGAGATTTCTTCCCTTCCCGTTTCATATCATCCTACTAATTGACTAAGTAGCGATACACAGAAAGGCAAATTTGCCAATGATCATAACAGTTCACCTGACAGGATTATAGATTAACTTGGAACAATGTTACAGAACAAAATGTTACTTGTGATGAAGCAATTTTTCTGTTACGAAATTTGAGCACTGCTTTATTTAAAACTGGATTTTTTGATAAAGGAGAACCTGGAAAATAAATTTTTTTGGTTGGTTGGTAACATTTGTATATGTAACTTGATGCTGTGCGACCATGATGCTTAGGTATCAGTATATTTGTACGACAATTAGAATTGCTGAATTATTCTTCATAGAAGTACAAAATACATGAAATATACATGGTCTTTTGAGGAGGGGGAGCAGAGTTCCACATTTATATCATCTATTTTTAGTGCCTGGTGATACGTATGAAATTACAGAACAGCCTGCACCTTTTTTCTCCCACCAAAATGAAATCTAAAATGTGTCATTGAGAACAGTGATGAATTATACTATATATATCAGGTCCTAGGTTCAACAGAGTTTGAATCAGCATTGTGACAATGCTGTTGTCAATAGATATGTCAAATATTCAACTTTATTATGACAATTTTGTTATGATTATGCCAACACGTGCATAGTTCCATCGATAAATTTGATCTGACCCAAAGTACAAATGGCCGGTGCAGGGCGTTGTATTTTCGGGGATTTCCCTGTAGAGTAAAATGTTTTTAAACAGTTATACTGTAGGAGTCTATTTAGTCAATTCATCGCATATTATGAGGTAAGATATTCTGTAGTATTTCACTGTATCTGATGTGCATAATCGTGCTTTATGTTTGCATGTTTTCATATAGGAAGAATAGATTCATTTTTGGCAGGGCAAGAGGAAATTGCAAAAGAAAAAATCCAAAACGATGAAAACCTGAATAAAAAATAATCGGAATCTGTAAAGAAAAAGTATAATCAGGACAGGGTATAGTATTCTTCTTACCCCCTCCGAGAAATCAGTTAGTTCCACGTTTTGCCATTTATTTCATTACAGCCATAAATGGAGGTGTGCTCCTCCTTACAAATTTTTCGACAGTGTCCAAAATTCATTCCGAACATAAAAGAAGAGTTAAACTCTGTTTCAGCTCCTTTAAATAATGGAAATAGTCCGGCATTTCATTATTATCCATCTGAACTTGACGAAAATTTGTCTGCATGTTCAGACTGTTCGTACGTGACAAAATCTTTAAGCAGATGTAATGAACATCTTGAAGCTTTTTCCCTGCACATTTGCAAAAATGGTCATTTTTCTGTCAACAGGTAAAATAGTGCAGTCCAGATTTAGGGGTAGCAGTATAGATGGTTTACCTTGTTGGTAAAGGGGTGCTAATTAGTGGAGGGACTTATTTTTATCCTGACCACCCCTATTAGAGAGTTTTACTGTAAGACGAATCCGAAACCGAAACCAGGAAAATTTATGGATTAGAAATAGTGCAGCTGGAAAATTTATAATTCATTTTAACCAAATAAATACTTGGTAATAAATGCCTTACTAGAATCAACCAAATGTCCATCTGTATGTGTACATAATATTTTTTAAACTTACAAATTTATACCCAGAATTTATCTCTATCGACAAGTAACCTATATTGCATGTCAAAA
>JAOXYJ010150003.1:0-10845 GCA_028566555.1 Lithophaga nigra
ACTCCAGCTGGCAGGGTAGAACCCCTCCTGAATGGACTGTCTGTGGTTGTGCAGGATGATAAATTCACAGTCACCTCAAGGGAACCCTGTGTTATAGAAATAGGACCTAGCTTCTCAACCTTGCAGCTTGCAAGGTAGAACCCCTCCTAAATGGACTGTCTGTGGTTGTGCGGGATGATAAATTCACAGTTACCTCAAGGGAACCCTGTGGTATAGAAATAGGACCTAGCTTCTCCACCTTGCAGCTTGCAAGGTAGAACCCCTCCTAAATGGGCTGTCTGTGGTTGTGTGGGATGACAAATACACATCCTGTCCATTGGATGGGGACTTAAAATGCGAAGTCCCGTGTTCCGAGAATGCCACACTCTCTGTACATTAAAGAACCATTGTAACAAACTCTATGAGTTGTCCATAGGTAGCCAGTTACATGGTAATTTTCTGTCCCCCTTTTCCTGTGGCAGTCAAAATTATCCAACCATTGGCCCATCCAATTTTCCCCTGTTTATTGTTTGTTGACTTGTTCTCATCCTGAATATAGCTGGAAAATTGCCCGCTGGACCTTAAACACCAAATCAAATGCATCAGTGATGGGAAGCAAATAATTAGTAGTCACAATATCTTTATTTTTTAGAGTCCAAAAAAGGGTGCTGATTGGGTATTCCATTCATTATGAATGGTTGGTTGGTTGGTTGTTGGGGGTTTATCGTCACTTTCAGCAATTTTTCAGCCATCTCATGACTACCAGACTTACTGGGGGGGAAAGCCCGGACAGCTAACCAGCTGACCCGGTGAAACCCACGACCATTGGTAGGTGTCTTGTGACCTTAACACATGAAGTGGGGCAAGTGGGGCTCGAAACCACAACAACGGTGTTAGGCTTGTGGTTTGGAGTCAGCAACTTCATTATGAATGGCCATTTTTTACTAGTATAAAGGCTCAGTCAGGGAAGAAATGATAAACATTGAAAAATTTTTGTTCATGAATCTCTTAATCAAAATGAATTGTGAATATTAAAATAAATTTTCCATAATTTGGGAAAATTCTGCATTTGCATTATAAATTTTTCTAAATCACAGTTAAACATACTATTTGCACCCATAAATGATTCCCAAATCTCATACTTTTTTATTTAGTGTCTTGTGGGAAGAAGAACTTGCAGACTACAAATGTAGCTTAAACACCAAAGAAAAACTGAAACAGAGTCAGCCAACTAGTTTTTATGTTGCAGTTATGTTTTCTGACAGGTTTAGTAATAGACACATTAATACTAACCTTTCTGTAATTGCAGCTGTAACCAGATCTTTAGAGCCAATCAAAGATCAGCTACACCAGGAATTGGCACAGAAACTCACTGCTACAGACGCTTTATTGAAGGATAACATTGGTAAAATGGTCCGATCTAGGGTATGTACTGGTTCTGTCCATGAAAAGCTGATAGCATCTGATAGAAAGTAAAATTACATACAGAAATTCCAAATTATAAGCATCAGTGAAAAGTTTCGTTGAAAGGAATAGTCAGTAACAGTAATTTGAATATACAATGTAGATATTAGAGAACACTTCTGTTTGGCAATACAGAGCAGTAACTATCTTTCATCATGCTGGTAGTAATTTCCTTCTTGACTTTGCACTAGATGTGATAGACTCTGACCTTACATGAGAAGATTTACTTGGTGAAGGTCACAGGATCTCTACATCCCAAACAAAATATGCAATTAAACTGTGGAATGTTATCTCAGACAGACTGAAATGTTTTCTTTGATTTTAGTATGGATAATGCAAATTCTCAATGAACAGAATTGTGGTTTAAGTCATTTTGACCTTACGTAAATCGGCGTCATGATGTACGTCGAAAAAATCCTTAAGAGAGTTTGATGAAATCAGTACCCGTAGCAAAGGTACACGAAAGCTTTTTATATTGTAAAACACATAAAACGTTATATCGGCTGCAGTCTGCATATGTAAAAGACGGTATTTAGAAGAAATGTTTGTTGTCTATTGGTCATTGGTATTTTGGAAATACGTCAATTTTCCATGTATTCAATTCTTCAAACAGGCCAGTGATGACTTCTTAATGATATCAAATTTATTTTTTGAACGGGAAAAGAATCTTTGAGTATATAGTCATGTGTTTATGTATTTAGTATAAAACAAAAATCTGTATTTTGTCTATTTTATTTTATATTAATTCATTCATTTATTTTTATTATATTATTTCCTTTTTCGTTTATTTTACCTTATCAGTTTTTGTTTACTAGTAATGAAGTACACATCTACAGTACACTTGGGTTGGTTGGTTGTTAGGGGTTTATCGTCACTTTGAGCAATTTTTCAGCTATCCCGTGACTACCAGACTTACTGGGAGAGGAAAGTCCGGACAGCTAGCCAGGTGACCCGGTGAAACCCCCCCACCTTGGGTAGGTGTCTGGTGACATTAACACACGAAGAGGGGCGAGTAGGGCTCGAACGCGCGACAGCGGTGTTAGGCTTGTGGATATGAGTCCGCGACCTTAACCACTCGGTCACCCAGGCTCCAAATACACTTGGGTATTTCGATACATACAAACAGTAATATGACTACAATCTTCATTAACATGATTAAGTTCTTTCCCCATGTCTTTTACTATGAATAAAATATATTTTAGTTTACATTTACAAAGTCACAGCTCAAAGATAGCGTACACACGAAGTTAATGTACGGTGGTTTGCTTATGGAGCCTAATTTTATTTTAGTTAGTTTATTTTTATATTTGTATTTTTATTTTATTCTTTTGTTTTCTATTTGGAGCACTTGCAAAACATGTCGATCTCAAGTGATACTGCCTCTGGTTCAAGCGCTTCAGATAAAAAATATATATAAGTGAGCATCCAAAACCAGCCACCTTACTAATGCAACTATATTTGAATTAATTTAAATTAGACATTATGACTATTATTGAATCTGAACAGTTTGTGTAAAACCGAATTTCATTGACTATCAAAATAATACGCAATTTATGGCATTTGCGAAACCTGTATCAAAGAATTCCACCGATTTTTCAAAATGTGTTTATAATTCTGTTAACAACATTTTAGGATTGTAAATATTCCATTAATATGCCATTTGTTATGAATGTATTTTTATGAGCCGATGCTATATGCCTAATGGCATACTTGGTTAACCCTTTGAGATATACAAGTTGTAAAGTTTTACATGTAAATATGCTAAATGTAAATCTAAAAATAAGTAATGGCACTAATGGACGAAAAGTCCTGGAAGTCGAAATAATCATTTTTTGAATCACAGAACACAAAAATCAAACCGGATTTGCTACTTGTTATATGTAATAGTAATATAATAGACATTTTCGAGGTTAGTCCACACTACTGATATTTTCGAGGTTAGTCCACACTACTCTGGACCCTTTTCCAATATCCTGTTTGATCCACTTGAACCAGAATCTGGTACCCTAACTTCCCTTAGCTCGTAAGAGACAGGGAATCTTGAACGAACCAATTTTCAAGGTTCGAACCGCAATAATGGAAAACGTTTTTGGATTTGCCCCAAGACGAAACGTCATACGCTAAAGTATACTATGACGTCAAAGTTGCCTATGACGTTCGTTATGGTAATTCTGACGTCACAATAAACTTTATCTATGACATTTCGCCTTCGGGATAAATACAAGATGGAGACCACGAACCTTAAAAAGGTTTATTCCACGAAAGATCGGATTTGAAGAATAAAGTTTGATTGATCGACAATGCAAAATTTCTATGTATTCCACGGACATAATTTCTGAACAAAATAATTAAGCCTTCTACGTTGAGTTAATTCTGGCGCCGCTATGCTTTACAGAAAAAACACTGTCACGGTGCTTGTGTTTCCGATTGGTTTAAGGTCGTTTTTTCGTAAATACAAGTCTAACACCGCTGTCGTAGATTCAAATCATATTCGCAACGTTTTATGTGTCACATTTTCCAGATACCTGGCTGGAAAATGACTCCAAGTGACGGTAAACCCTAACTGACCAGCAGTCCAGGCACTGAAGTCACATAACTGTCTGAACAGAAAAGTTGTTCTATGATGAGTGTTGGCTCGATAAATCTATGTGTCGCGGTGTATTAAATATTTTAACTTAAAATATGCTGTTATCAACGACTAAAAATGTTGCTATTTTATCACCTGCGAAAAGTTTGCTTAGTATTTCCAGAAACGAAAAATATGGAAAATATATATATATCGGTGTGCTTTTGGGGCAATATCAGTGTCTTTAATCGTTTTCAAATGAATAAATAACATTGTGATTTTTTTTAATTTAAGGGGAAAAACCTGTGACTGTAATATTTAATGTTGATTTTGCACTGATAAATTAAATATATAAATGAATTAACCATAATTTTGCCATGTGTTTCACGGTACATGTATCTTACTGAAGTATCCGGCTTTGTTTGACTCAATTCTCGATTGACGATTGCCAGGTTTCCTGTAGAAGGTCGGTGTTCTTATCAGGAACTACTTTCTTCCCCAGTAAAAACAAAAGGCGACGATATAGCTGGAAAGTTGCTGAAAAGTGATGAATTTGCGGCAAATTACTTTGCGGTTTGCTATATTACCTATAACAAACGGGCACAATTTTTTCTTTCTTCTAAGTCTATTACGGTTATACCGAAGGAAGTTTTATATTTTCTCCTATGAACTTATCATTTATTAATAGATTAATATTCAAACTGAAAATCCCATATATATTAAGTCGGTAGTAGGCTGCGTAATATAGTGTCCGTCAATCCGTCCGTATGACACACTCTTAATTCCACCAAATTTTGTTAGAATTATTGGCCCCTTGTCGGAGAGTTATAACACTATAACACAAAAAAAAGATGACATTAACATTTTATATGCAACTGAAAACGAGTTACACGAGGAGACAAAGCTGTCAAAAAACGAGTTATTCTGGCTTATTACATGTAGTAGTATTAATTTCTGTGCGTAAATAAACTGATTGTAATTCAACATCACGAAGATGCTTCCTTTGACAAATGTGTTATATAAAGTACATATGTATATGTTATGATAGAAATAGAATGTCTACCTTGAATCAACATGCTGGAGCCTTTAATGACGGGTTGATTAATCCAGAGACAAATCTTCTAAAGACACTGGCAAACTTTATTTGCGAACGAGAAAGAAAATATCTAGTAGACTGCTTAGAAGTTTTCTTCACAAACAAAACACTAACTGAGTACATCAGCAACGATGCTTTTTAACTAAAATCCTGTTTTTTTAATGTTTGTTATATAATTGTTAATACTTCCTACAAAGTGTAAAAAATAAAGTAGAGTGACGTCTTCATTCCGTAGTAAATTTAGAAAATAGAAAGAACACTATTTTATCTTGGAGAAACTACTGTATAGTTTTCTTCAGAAACATTTCATTTACCTTGAAATGGAAAATGCAGACAGATCTCGAAAAAGAATTGATTCCAGAAGAATAATGTAACAACAGTACAACTGTATTTGGCATTGCTTTTAGGTTGATACATGTATTACACGTATTTTGAAATGTTTAACAATTGTTCGTTATATAGCAAAATCGATGAGTAGTAAAACAGAGGTATTCGGAAAGGAGTGAGTACATGTGAGCAGTCAAAATAGACTTTCAATTTATCTCCTTTTTCTTAACTTTTTTTATAACGTTCGACAAGGCCTTAAATCTAAGCTGTAAAGCGATATGCTTTCAATAGTTTCTAGCTATTGTTCAATGGTAGCTGGCAGTTGGTAGCGAGTACTCAAATACTACGGGCTGTCAATTTGCCAAGTATAGGAGGGTTTTGTCACATCAGGAGTATGACATTATTGATTTTCACCGAAACTCTTTGGACTTTATCATTGGCTTCTATTGTAGTAGTCCAAATTTTAATGTCAGTTTATTTAAAATGTACATGAGATATTGTTGCAAAACTTTAAGGTAATGTGTGAATAATTTTTAGATACACTAGATCATTCAGAATGAAAGAATATTATTTTATTTTATATTGAATACAACTTAGTTTTTGTATTAGCGCTGAGGTCTTCAATGAGCTGTAAAACAAAAATACTGGATTCTGATTGGACAGTATGAAATCAATATCTCTGATGATGCCATAAAAAATCACCATATTAAGCATTTGAGATAATTAATGTTTAACTTTCGCCAGGATGACACTGTAAAATGAAAAACAACTGATTTATTGGTACAGCGATACGGCAGACTAGTGTGACGTTTCCCCCGAACAATAGTGGACTTCTTGATAAGTCCGACTGCCTGACAGTCGTTATGGCCAGTCTTCGGGTAGACTTGGCGACAGAATCACGCTTAATTGGACCAGGCTTCCTGACAAGATATAGCTGTCCTAAGTAAACTTCCGAACGGACTTAAATCAGAAATTACGACAGGTTTCCAAGTTAACTTGGATGAGAGGTTAGGTCTGCACCTATCTGTACTTTCGTTCTATGGGCATTTTTTCGATATAGTAACAAGCTAGAAAAGGATTAAGCAGCATCAATAATAATCTATGATACGAATTTAGTGCACAATATGCGCATTTATACAAACGATGTCTCATCAGTAGTGCTCGAGGCCTAAAATATTGAAAACCAAAACAATATCCAAAAGTTTGTACAGCAGAAATAAATGCCAACCAAAAACGACCAAAAAGTTGAAGCCAAAAACCAGCTACGGACAGAGCTATGCATGAGGGAGATACTCTTTAGTTTCCTGCAATTTTATACATTTTAATACGGTTAATTTAAGTGTTTGTATCAATTTCATGCCAGTACCGAAATACTAGGAACTGGCCTGATGGTACCCTCGAAGACCTAAGGTCCACCAGCAATGGTATCCACCCAGAGGTAAAAATAATAATCTATGATACCTAATTTAGTGCACAATATGCGCATCAAGAGATACGAAAAAAACTTTTTTTTTTGACTTTTATCTGAAAAAAAAAAAAATTGAAATTGTTATGGAGTGATCAAGTATGTTAGAATGATCATTTATACGTTGAAAGGATAAATACACCAAGTCGCAATTCTATTTGATTCAGACCTGACGATTCAGCTTTCTCACATCGATGGCTGGTTACTGTTTCTGCATAGGGGATTCTGTTATCTATAGTACTCATTACATTAGCAAGTTTGGATCACCAACTTGTTTGAGGGCGGTTGTAATCGAATCAAGCCTTGTCAACTGACAACATTTTTCCCACAATTAACAGAATGTAACGGAAAAAGGTAAATGCAGTTTTGAGGCTCTCCAATTGGATTTTGTTTTATTTTGAAAGAATAACACCACTTTTTTACTGAACAATTGCTTCCATAACGACCAACAAAGATATTTCAGTTTAAAAAAAAAATCATTCTATGTTTTCTTTTCACATTTTTTAAATTTCATTTAGATATTTATTAATTTTGCATCCTTTTAATACTTCTCAGACTACAGCACTAATCCAAGAAACAACCATTATTTTAATTTTTAATTGTAAAACTATCTGGAACATTGATGTATAGAATTCCCATATTTCTGGTAAACTTTTCAAATATTTTTTCGGCTCGTCCTCAATAATCTGCAACCTCCAAATGTAATGAAACTGCACAATTTATGTTCGGCAATGACAGTTGAATCACTAATTACCAACTGAAGATGAAACATAATAATATGTTTCTCCATGACCTGAAACAGTACAGTAATAAAGAAAGACTAAGAATGAAAAACGTCTCCATTTCACCATTTTTATGTTTGATAAACATCGCGGCTGTTTCATGTTTCTACCTACATTCACATAACCTTAGAATTTGGATCCATCACTGGAGTAAACAACATCATCTTTATCAACTTTTTCTGTTTCTAAAGTTAAGTAACGATAGGATCCAGTGTAAGTACAATACAGTACGGGTAATTGTAAGATGTCAAGTTGTAATTCAAATTTACTTTGGCGTAAGCAAGCGGAAAATTATACTGCGCAGTCAACGATATTTGGTGCCTTTTAGAGCAGTGACGGTTGCTTCACAAAAATTCCATTATTTTTCTGTGAACTATTGATTGTCTTTGATTTTGTGATTCACATTAATCATTCAATGAGAAATAACAATTTGTCAACGACTTTAAGAACTCTCTAGTGAATGAATATCTTTCAATCAACGAAAATAAATATATAAACGGCCTGACCTGTGCCTTGTTACCGGCTTCAAATACTAATCACTAGTATCTGAAGCCAGTAACAATTACTATGCACTATGCTTGTGACACATGTACAGCAGGACATATTTACCCATCCGGGGCACCTGTTGTCATTCCCGGAATTATTTGAGTTCATATTATCCTAGCTGTAGTTGACGAATAAGCTTCTCAAACAAGGGTATGTTGCTCCCAGGTTGAAGTCATCCCTTCAAATGTTCTATGGCCGTCACCACGAACTGGTCGATCGTTATGGGATATCCGTTTCACAAATGAAATTGGATCTTTTTCCTGAGCCATAGCTTCGTCTTTCCTTTCCTCGAACATGACCTTTTCCCGGTCCTAACAATGGACAACACTGCGGGTGTCTTATAAGAGGCAGGCACTCCTTACTCATCCGGAGCACCTGAGTGCACCTCCTGTTTTTATTTGGGTCCGTGTTGCTCATCCTCGTTTTTATTTTTTCTTGTTGTGTCTTTGATTTTTGTCTGTTTGTATTTGTCGTCATCCGGATTTTGTAACCGCTCATTGATTTTTGCAGTTCACCCTTCGGTTTTCTTACCGTTTCTTACACTGTTTCATGGTGGTATATATCTTGGAATTCGGATCAAAACCAAAAACACCTCTAGCTCTGGTAAAGGAACTTCAAATGATCTTTGTCGACATGTTTTGCTTCAACTGTCTTCGTTGTCTTCCAGGAGAACACCTTCAAGCGCATTCCCCGTAGGTTTCAATGATAAATTTTGTTTATAGTGGCAGACAACTTGGAATTAAAATCAGCATCGAAAATGCAATTTTGGTAAAAGACTTTCCAATGATAACGGTGGCGGCCATCTTTGATTTTAGATTGGAATCAAAAACATGATTTTGGTGAAGGACCATTCCAGTGATTATTCCCAAACATTTTGCTTCAACGATCTTCAGGTTTTTTTCCCAGAAAAACACCTTCAAGTGTAATTTATCACAGAGTCCATTATCAAACTATATTCCACCGTGGTGGGCGTCTTGGAATTTCAATCAGAACCAACAACATGATTTTGGTACAGGACTTCCAATAAACATTTATGGGCTGATTTGCTTCAACTGTAATTGTCCTTTATCTTCAAATGCATTTCCCTTACTGTCTAATGTTAAACAATTTTCCATGGTGGCGGGAATCTTGGAATTTCGATCAGAACCAAAACATGATTTTGATGGTTATTCATGGAATGTTTCAGTTCAACTGTCTTCATTGCTTCCAAGAATAAAATCTTCAAGTGTATTTTCCATAGGGTTCAATTTTAAACTATGTTCCACAGTGGAGGTCATCTTGGAACTCTAATCCGCAATAAAAACACCGTTTTGGTAAAAGACTTTCCAATTATCATTCACGGACATGTTTCGATTTAACCGTCTTGGTCGTTTCCAAGAAGAAGATCTACAAGTGCATTTCCCACAACGTTCAGTGTTAAACTATGGCGGCGGCAATGGTGAAATTCCAATTGTCATCAAAAACAGTCACCATGTTGGTAAAGGATCTTCCAGTGATCATTCATGAATATGTAAAGCTTCAAATGTTTTAATCGTTTCCATTAGGACCACCCAAGGATCATTCGCACCATAAACAATTCATCGGCCATCAGCTGTGTAGTTTCTGGCAAAAAGATCTTTGAAATTTCCACCATTCATAACAATGACCCTGAACGCCATGTTGAATCGGAATGAAAAAAAAAGACAGAAGTTTTGTAGAGGACCTTTCAATGCACATTCCTGCAAAGTTAGGTGCCATTTGGCCGTTTTGGTTAAACTCCGAAGATAAGATTAAAATGTGAAATGCTAACGCCTGACGGACGACGACAAAGGGTAATAGCTCATATCGTCCTTCGGACCAGGGGAGCTAAAACAAAAATTTTTCGGAGCTACAAAAAAACGAACCTAATCTTTTCTAACCTAGGCCTCTTCAGATACAGGTTATCTTGAACGTCAAGTTCTTTGCCATAAAGTTGAGCGGACGAATTGTGTATTTTAGTATAAAAGTTTATCGGGTGTTCTTATTTGTTAAAAAAATAAGAAATACAAAAGTTACGTAATATAAATTTTTCCTTGCTTTTTATTGTGATATCAGCATGGTCACAACAGAATTTTATAGTGTTGCTAGTTGTGACGGACTATAGCTGTGTAAACTGAAATTGTAAATTCAATACCAAACGCTGGAGATGACATCGAGTACCATTCCTATCAGATTAAGCCTGTATAATAACACAAAAGTCCTACGGGCACGCCAAAACCTTTTAGTTGTTTTTTTTAATGTCTCACTAGATAAAATGTTTGTTCATGTTAAGAAAATAAAGATATGGATATTCAAACCTAGGATACAATGTTTCATATATATATGAATCAACTTACGTCAGTTTACGTTGTTTGACACCAATGAATTGGCAAGTAAAATCAGTTGGATTAATAAGAAGAAAGAAATTCCTGATAGGTTAATGTACATTACAGTTTATTATTATTTATAATCAAATGAAAATAAAACCCACAATGAAAATGAAGTTGATATTAGACTAAACACATAGCTGATTTTAAAAAGGAATAGGGGTTAGACCCTAAATTGGCTCAAAATTGAAAAATTATTCCAGAACGATTATTCTTTGCCAAAACGTTTTTTGGTT
>JAOXYJ010150113.1:0-10842 GCA_028566555.1 Lithophaga nigra
TATATACCAAGACATTCTGCATATCTATCACCAAACACTTTATATATATTCACAGTTCTGGCGTAAAGGGGAAAAAGCGAACTTTTAAACCGCAAGTCACAATGTAAACATATATGCATTAATTTAGCCTGGTATGCTGTGTTTCATCACCTGTATTCTAGCCCTGAACTTCAAAAATATCAAAATTCGAAACAATAGAAGAGAATGTAAGAAACCGGTTTGTGCAGGTCGAATCACTAAAAACATTAAAAATCTGGCCAGTAACACACATTAAAGTACACAGTTACCTGTTATAACACTTGTATCTCCCTGTTTGTCCATCTTCACAGATACATTCATAATCACACCCATCTGTCCATTTCTGTCCATGCTGATAAGACTGTCCCTTGTAATGACATTTTCCATCTGAAATATATATGTTATTAAAACTTCCAATGTTGCTTTTCCCTGGCTAAAAATTGACACAAATCTTTTGTAACTAAAAAAATGATTAATAGTTACTTCCAATCTTGTTAAGTAATTCATTTAAATTTCATCTGGATTATAAAGGTTTTTTTCCGGTTTTGCCGTCAGCCTTGATGAAGGCAGTCGTGACTGCCAAAACGTAATATGTGCAAGGTATTATTGTTAGATTCTTTACTGTGTTTTCTTCAACAGACAGTAACAGCGGTATTAAAGGTACTTACAGAATCCAATAGCTCCATTTTCAGCACCTGTTAGAGACAAAAACATTGATCATGTTTGATATGTTTTAGGCAGTTTACGGTCATCGTTCCTCTCTAATGTTCAATTTAATTAATATAACTGAATGTAATTGATACTAAATATAATAATTCACTATTTTGTCAATACAATATTCCTTAAACTATAATAATTCACTATTTTGTCAATACAATATTACTTCAACTGTTGTAAGTATTATATTTATTCATCAGTAATAGAAAAGTGAATAAAAAATCAAGCTAAAGCTGGACTATTACTCCAATGATACTGATTTTATAATCGGATCAAAAAGGTATCGCAATATTACAGTTTAATCATGAATTCTATCTATCTTTAAAAAAAGACTTCTCAACTAAAATAGTTGTTTTATTATGTTAAAAAGGAATCAAGCTTACCGCAAAATCCACAGAACTTCCTGCAATTGTCGCCAGCCCACCCTTTGTACTTGGCATCATGACAAACAAACAGCCCATAGCTAGCACAGTTATTAAGTCGGTCCACACAAGGTGGCGGTGCTGTGGTATACATAGCTGCAAAACAAGACCATGCACAAAACTAAATTGTAATTCATATGCACAGTAGGCATAAATCTATAACATTTTTCATGTACTTCCAATATTTCTTTTTTCACACTGATTTACGATAGTATCAATACTGACAACAATGGATAATTGAATTGTGCATATCTGGAGAGCAAAATATTGTTGTATCAATGCTTTGAAGTCACCAGGTCTGACGTGATATTGTCACTCTTTTTTCTGGACTTGAAAATTATTTTCCGTAATATTACTTCCCAAGGGAGAGAAGAAGCAATCAAATTTTCGGATACTGTAAAATATCGGTATATCAATAATGCATCAAAATACCGTAAAACTAGGACAATCAATGTTCACTTTTGAATTTAAATAATTTTTATTTATAAAACAACTTACGTTTGCAGATGCCACAAAATCTAGCACAATTGTCCTTTGCCCATGGTGCGTATTCATAACACATATTTTCGCTAAAGCTCTTACAGTTTGGCTGGACATCCTTGCACGGGTCAGCGGGAAGAGAAACTCCTATAAACAGAATTTGGACCAGATGAATGTCATGACATACATTTTAAATTGGTATGTTTGACGCGTATACAGATTAATATGGTAATGATAAGAACTGCGATCTGCCATTGTTATAAAAACTTAGCAGCAAGTGAATCGACGAAAAGAGAATAATAATACTTTTCTGAATGTAATATATTTGACATATATATCAAATTTATCCCAACGTGCAATGTACTTAAACTCTATCATATCGGAAAATGTTCCAGACGCATAAGCAGGGTACATGTACATGTGACATGGACGACAAATACACGATAACCAAGATTTCACGTGATCGTTCACAACTATTGTTTCTGACAAAAATATAATAAAAACTGACATAGTTCAAAGAAACTAAAGCATAACAAACAAAGAAATTAACATCTAAATCTAGAGTCATATCATTCATGTATCACATTCACAAGATCTAAGCATTAGTTGCATTTTACTCACCTGGTTGTCTTGTTGTTGGTACTGGTGCCGTCGCCCGAACTATAATTGAAATAAAAAATCAGTTAAAACTTTTTTATTCATTATTAGAGGGAAGAATTAATTTAAAAAAAGAAAAAGTAACCTCCAAAATGATACATCATAGAACAGAAAAAAATCGTTGTAGGAATACTTATCTATATGTCACACCAAGAGAGTGATTATAAATTCTTATTTCCTACATTCAAAATTAACAAACTTTCTTCGTTCTTCTATGAATGCGTGAATTTAGATACCTTGACATGCTCTTTGGATAATCTGGGCAGCAATTGAGTTCAGCTGGTTATAGTTGCTAACCATAAACGAGTTAGCGCTGTCTGGATTGTCAGCAATGGCATGCAGTTCTGATTGGTCAACTCCTGAACCTATCCCAATAGACATCATTCCAATATGGTCGACTCTAGCCTGATTAGCCGCAGACGTGGTTGCTGTTGGATTAGACGACTGTCCGTCTGTTATCACTACTGCGATTCTAGGAACATTTGGTCTTGCTCCACTCTTTTGTGAGAACATCTGGTGATTCATATAGTTTATAGCTTCTGCTGTATTTGTTCCACCACCAATATAATTAATATTGTCTATGGCTTTCATCACTTCCGCCCGCGAGTGATACATATCCAATGGAAACTCAACTGACGGATAATTACTGAATTTCATGACACCAACATGAACTGTGTTTTGCCCAACATTTAATTGTTTTACTATGTTCTTCAAGAAATCTTGTAATTTGGCAAAATTTGTTGGACCTATACTACCTGATCCATCGACAACAAATACTAAATCAGCTTGTTGCAAACATCCTGTAACAAATAGCATGGACTGAGATAAATAAAATATAAAATTTTGCGAAAGCTGTTAAAATTTAGGCGGGGTTAAAAATTGTCAAAAAGGCAAAATAAAACGTACCAATATTATTTGGGAAAGAAAAATAACTAATTGAAAAAAGCAATGACATCGAAAGTTCTATGTCGGCTACTGTACAAGTAATAATAATGCTAGAAGGGATATCAAAAAGTGGCAAACTACCTTTACACCGCAGCATAATTGCAACAACACCGTTTTACCGTTGTTGGTTAATATTTCATATGTAATTAACCTGGCTTCGAGCAAAAAAAAAAAAGAAAACAAACACACAAACAAACAAAAAAAACCCCAAAAAACAAAAAACGAAAAAACAAAAAAACTTTAGGGTTGGAACTTCTTCAAATAGCCGGAAATGGGCCTGGCGTATACATTGATAGAATTGATTAATAACTTTGAATATTATAAAAATACCAAGAAAATGTTTACATTCTTAAGATTATTTTAACAAGAAGTGACTAATAAAATTCTGAAAAATAGTATGGGAAAAAATCGATCACCAAAACTAACCTGTTGCTGCTGGAAGTTGTGGACTTTCTGAAATAAAAATGAAAAATGACACGAGAATTGTTTTTATTAGTAAAATGCTGTCTTCCTAGTTCTAGCTATGAAGGAACCATATAACTATTGACCGGGAAAGAAAGCTGAGGTTCTGGATTTAATAAATAAATAAATAACAGATGTAGTTCAACACAAAAGGAGTTGAATAAATACTGACCACTTCACAGAAATAACAACACGCACACATTCGCACACACTTGCAACAGACCGACTCAAATATGTACTGTCCGTATTACATATCTATATATTTCACCAGATAGGAGAGGACTTGCAGGATATCTGAAAAGGAGCGTTTGACTTGTGAAAAATCCGACAGACAATAAATTTACCCCAAAAAGGGAAGATATCGAAAAATAAGACAACA
Organism: Lithophaga nigra; assembly: GCA_028566555.1. Classification (NCBI taxonomy): domain Eukaryota; kingdom Metazoa; phylum Mollusca; class Bivalvia; order Mytilida; family Mytilidae; genus Lithophaga; species Lithophaga nigra. The sequence goes on from JAOXYJ010150113.1 coordinate 4,081, forward strand.
TCTGTAATCCCGCACTACTGTCTTTAGTATAATCAATGAAACAAAAAGAGATCAACATATCAGCTGCTAATATATACTTGGTATGACTTTTCAAAGACACGTCATCTTTATCTCATGACACTTACCACTATTTGTTCTTGTCGAGAGTGGATATGCTAAATCACCAAGAGCGTCAAAATTTTGAGCATTCAATGAATATCTGTGGTCTGGATCGCTAGAAACGGCAAGGAGTTCTTGTTGATGAGTACCCTGACCAACTCCTACAGTATACAAAGTCACTCCGTTTTGCCTAGCTCTTTGTGCTTCTTGTTCTAACGCCAAAGAATTAGCAGCAGGACCATTTGTCACAAGTACACCTATACGTTGTGCGTTGCTTCTAGCACCGTTGAATCGTGAGAAGCTTTGAGAGTCCATATATTTCATGGCTTCGGTTGTGTACCGTCTTCCAGGCTGGTATTGTATTTGATCGATTGCGGACATAAGTTGAGCCTTATTATTGTACTGACCAAGGCTAATCTTGCTGTACGCTTGTCCACTGAATGTTATTATACCGATATGTATACATTGTGGGGAAATATTATAATTATTAATTGTAGATTTTATAAATTCCAGTTCTTTTCTAAAATTGTCCGCACCCACACCTTCTGAAGTATCCACCATAAACATAATATCCTGTGGCACACATGCTGTAGAACACGAAGTACTATACTAAAGCATGGTATTTAGATACATGTATATCAAAATTTGAAACATGCTTCAGTCATGGCAATATGCTTAAATTTAAATGAATTTTCTTGTCTAGATTCTAAGTTTAGTTTAAAGTATTTACGTACATATTAATATACGATTATTTTAATTTTTTAATATGACTTAACAACACAAAGGAAAAAACGCAGCAGTACTGAAACGTTGAACTTAGTTTTAATTTTCAGTTTTAACCAGAAAACACTGCGAAAATCTTTTATGTTATGAAAATTAATAAATTCGACTTTACAATGATATTTTCTGTTAATAAATAAAAAACAACAATAAAAAAATGCTCCCCATTATGCAGCGTTAAGCCTTAAAAGCAAATAAAGCAAAACACAAAGCAAAGTCCTTTAAAAAATTTTAGCCTCGTTCGTTTCTTGGAAAGTTACAAAATGATATTTAGAGTACTATAAATTACTTATCGATGAAAAATATGTGTAGATGACTGTCCATTAAAAGAATAAAATAATTGCTGTCTATAGAATGGTTCACAAGCACAAGCTATCATTCCTTATAACGTTGAAAAAAATCTAGGTTAGAATATTTTTATGCAACTAAACTAAAAGAATACCCTGATAAATGTAGCTGCACTTAAACCCTGTAACGACAGTCTTCAATTAAGTTTTATTTCAAAATTTGTGGAAGCAACATTAAGCAAACTTTACAAATTAAGTAAAATTATTTCCCCATAATGCCCAAAGCGAAATGCTAAAAAGGAAGCAAAGTACCGATTATGAAGCAATGTATCCTGCAGTTGAAAGTGACCAAAGCACAATGCTGTTAACGATCAGACTGTAAGCTTATCGTACTTATAGTAACAACTTACATGTAAATTGTCCTATAATTGATCAAAGATAATTAAGAAATTTTAAGAATATTTCGTTAACAAGTTTCTTTAAGTTCTCAAAGGTTTAACATAAAATTTTAATATAGACCTGTCTTAGCAAATCCTTTTATTGAATATAAAAGTACTAATTTCATATGACTGAAAGAGAAACTTTATATTGGTATCACTGAAGATTGTCTATTGAAGGTGTTTGACTTTGGGACCTCTAACTATGTTCAGAATTTATATGATTGCAGTTGAACATGCTTAGCAGGGAACTTGGTCCAGTTTAAGTTTTACCACTGGTTTGTCTTAGCTTTCACTTAAGAAGTTTTATACACCGATTTGTATGTCATGTATCCTTTAGTCAAAACAACCTTGAATTAAAGTTCATGATAACGAAATTCATGTTAACAGCCCATCCTAACTACTACATATGTTATCATTCCGACAAGGTCAGCAGACCTCCGATAAGTGAATTTGGACAACAGATTGTGAAACGTATGTTACATAATGGCAAATAGAGAATATTACTCCCGAAATAATCCTACATAATTCATAATTGATAGGGTACATGCAAAAACGCATGGAGACTTGTTGAAATATCTCATTCCTGAATAATCTGTTGTAAACAAGACACTTTCATAATAGAAGTAAAAAATTGCCAACTGCAGCTAGAACCCATTTTATGTAAACTTTCATGAATGCTTCATCTTTAAACGTACCCATAATTCAAAATACGATTGTCCTTTGGTATCATTACCCCTATTGTTCTGGAAAGAGCCAATATTTGCTTTTAGTACAACAGAACATGTGGTCTGAGTAATCACGATTCTTTATTTACAAACATATGTATGAGTTTTCTAGTAAGATTCCATATTAACAGTACAATGGATACTTTAAGTAATTCTGACCTGCTTTAAGTAAAGCTAACCTGCTTTGATTTAATAGGTAACCCTTCATTCGTTAAAAAATCAAGTAAGCCAAGCTGACTGCAAATAATATTTACAACACCTCACTCCACCCCCGAGTCGTTAAAATGAAACTCATCAGGTAATTTACATTTGTCCTGATTACAGTATAAAGTACATTTTCAATAGGTGATCATGTACATAAATATATACTTCAGTTTGGATTGATCCTCTAGGCAAGAAGAAAGGCATTTTAAAATTTGGTATCTCTGTCTTTTTTAGAATTCTGACGGTTTGGAAGCTTGATATGGATTCAGGTAGCTGGTTACATGCATTAAACGAAGGCCTTTCACCCTTGCGCGATCAGGGTTTCGAAATTACGCTTCGATTTCTCGGATGATAAATGAACATAAATACATGTATGATCGTATACTTATTAACCTAAAGCAATTCAAATAGATTATGAAATAAATTCTTCAATCAAATGAAACTAATTAGGTGCTGCGGCAAAGTTCCTCCGACTGTAAAGCAATGAAAATTTTACCAGGTATAATTGACAGCCATATTTTATTAATTCTGCTTGGATTACCCATACTGAAAGACTGAAGGGTATATTTTACTAGGTAGTAATTAACAGCCATATTTTTCAGAATTCTGCTTGGGTTGATCATACTGAAAGACTGAAGGGTATTTTTTTAATTTTGATCGTTCTTAAGTGGGCAAAGAATTCAGACAGGTAATTATCATTCAATGAAGAACCAAAAAACCGTACGGTATGTTAAAGTTCGGCTGTTCAATGAGCCTTCCTTCATTCTTATCTCGTACTAAATCACATTACAACAGTTATCATCTGGAAAGTAAGTATCGCAATACGCTGTAAACTTTTAAAATCGACTTTCTAGGAGTATTGTTTAACATTTTACGTACGAAGTTACCCAATACGTGCATGTTTTACCTGTAAACAATTCATTCACTGGTTTTGCCCTTTTTCGAATGCTGAATGAGCTTTCTATTGCAACTCGCAAACAAAACATACTAGTTTAAAAGTAGAAGAAACCTTCCGATCAGCAATATGTAGGAATAGTAACAATAAATTCATTTTTTTTCATTATGATTCAACATTTATACCATTTATAGGATACATGGCAAAATAGGTTTGGTGATATTTTGCTATATCTGTATGAATTAACATGGAACTTTACCGTTATGGAACAGCTGTCTCGTCGCTTACTAAAGATAATGTTTCCTATTTATTTCCAGTAGTTTAGAAATATTTTCTGTATATTAAGAGAGGTTTTGAACTCCAGTTCAGAATTCTCCAGATTCATCATATGTATTCAAAATTTATTTTTATTTTCCAGATTTGTACGTCGCTGGACAGACTGTCAGAGGAAAGTGCAGTCTCTAGATATTTTCAAATTCCTTAATTCTAAGACTGCCATGGTCATCTACATGCAGGCCGCATTCAGCATCACTATTGTCACTGGCTTTCAGAAGACATGTAACGTATGGTATCCAAACAGAACATTTCCCAGCAGCACTTCAAGAACATCCAAATAATAGCACAAGTTCTAACTCTTCTATCCTCCTGTTAAATAAGGTTGATGGGAACTAATTTTTTCACAAAAATATCCGTGTATGGCATGAAATTGAACCTTCAAATTTTATAGCAAAGAATGTATAGATTATCATTAATACTGTTGAATAAAGACTAAATACTTACCTTGGGCTGTTGCCAGCACTGCGAAAGCAGCCAGAAGAAGTCCGAGATTTCGGAACATCTTAAGGCCAATACGAAAGTAATTCGAAAAGTCGAAACGAAAGTTTTCTTATCAATGATAGCGTGAGGTTTATATACAAGACCTTATCTCCCACAATACCCAGACAATTTGCATATGTAAGTATCACCGTCTTTGACCTTATTATTGGTTATCAGGACAAAGAAGTGCCTCCTACACCAAACTGTACACTTCTGCGATTTCTTACAACGCACTTAATGAACATTAGTGGGAGCGATTTAATCAGTTATATAACATGTATAAGAAGTCAAAAGGCTGGCGAGAAATTTTCCCTGCACGAAGACGGGGGTAACGTTGTCACACCTTGTTCTGACCTTCAGATATCACGAACAATTAAAATCTATTCGTTCATAATGAAGGTCAAAATCCATTCACATTATTTCTAGAGGATAACAGTCAGTACCTGGTTTGTAACTAATATGAGAACTACCCAGTAACAGTCAAAAACGGGAAAATGATCAACACTACTATACACAACATTTCTCACAATTTTGATCGAACCTTCACAGGTTATGCAAATCATTCAGAAATTTTGTAAGTGGATATTGTTGTGACGTCATCACTGACCTGCATAAATGTCAAACACCGAGAGACCCAAATAAGATCGCAACATTTAATTGTAAGGGCGGAATTATTATATGAAGACTTTTGAAAACAAAATATCCGTTTGATGGTGTACCATGCAACTAAAAATTAGGTTAGAAATGTTTACAATTTTTTTAAATGAAAAAGTGAAATTCGTTTCGTCCCTAGGTTATAAACATTCATTTTTCGGGTGTGTGAATAATAAATACATGTACATATATGTAAAATTATTGCCTTGTCGACACAGTACTAATTAAACATTAGACTTTATAAGGATCCAGAGCGTTTTTTTTTATTCTAATTCACTATTGTTACAAATTCTTGCTTGGATAATATTAACAATGGCATGAATGTTTGGAGACCAAGTCTTTAATCCGTGGGAACGATCGCTTTCACTGCTCTGTTTTCTGACCATGATTTTATGTTTTAGAGGTTTTGAGATTGTTTCCTTCCTCAAGGAACGAAAGTCTGTGACGGATTTTGTTGTTGGACACGTATCATCTTCCCAAATCAAGAGTTTCTGAATCCACTCCGTTCCCCTGGACTCAGAAACCCTTATTAATGTATTCTTCATCTTTGTCCAGAGATCAGCAGCAGTAACATTTATTGAATAAATGTAATAAATCAAATCAATTCAGCCAATCAGAGTAAGTAATTATGCAAACATCTAAAGTCATACGAACAAACCACACCCACCCACACATGCATAAAAATAGGAAAGAAGTAAAAATTAACACACATCATTCCATGTGAAATTATATTGCTAGACAACTGCGAGTTTTAAATTTTAATTTGCTTATTTGTACCTGGGTCCAATTATGGAAAGACTATTTCTGAAGTCACAAGGTTTGATAGCCAAAAATAAAAACTTGGGGTCGAGTCTTCCATGGAAGACGTGTCGGCTGCGTCCGTTATCTCATATATCTTGTTCCGAAAAAAAAAAATATTGAGTTTTTTGGTAGTCAGTGCTTCGCTTCTGACATGATTTATTAGATACATGTTGTTCGAAGTAAGGTTTCAACTCTTTCAAGCAAAGTTGACCTTACCCAGATTTCGGCTGTTCTCTTACTTTCACTGGAAAATTTCATACGCAGCTCAGGAAAAAAATTCTGACTGCATCTGAAAAATTAAAAAAATGTATGATTTTCGTCACGTCCGAAAAATCCGACTTATAGTAAATACCATGCCCCCTTCAAAGTCAGAGTCATTCCTTAGTTAGCCCTTTTATATTTAACACAGAGTAAAAGCCTATATTATCGATTCTTAATTGAAAAGATATCATATTATTTTCATAGATATCATATGCAATTTATTGCATACATGATTTATCGGATTTTAAACAGTTCATGTAACTGTGTTTGTATTTAAATTATCCTTGTTAACGACTTTTTCAAACATTTCACAAGTTTCACGATTCCACGAACTTGACATGATTTTTCGTGTGTAGTAACCAAGTACATGTATATAATTCTTACTCAGCTGTATCACAGACTAGGACACGTGGGTATACCCATACGCTGTGAAATGTCTTCCTTGAAAGGTAAATGAATTTAAGTATTGTGCAGTACTTCCAATTTAAATGCAAAGAAAGTCAAGAACTGCTTTGGAGGCACTACTTTCTTGTTGTAAGATATCCATTTAACATCAGCAGGGAAGTAAGCTGAGGGCGGTCTCTGAGCCTTTTTATGTTTTGAGTCTGTTCACCTGGATTCCTCTTGGCTTCAGGTTAATATTTGATTTGACAAAATGAATCTAGAAAAATATTTCAAATTTTCTATTTTTAGCAACAGTAGTGGCCATGTTTGTTGGCAGTTGGGTCATCAACCATAATTCTTAAAGGGGATCATAAATGTATCATTTACCCAAAGTTTGGTATCAATTGGCCATTTAC
>JAOXYJ010150333.1:0-10839 GCA_028566555.1 Lithophaga nigra
TCAGCCAATCAGAACACATTTTTGGCCCTGGCAGCCATCTTGAATTTCCGATCGGCACGAAAAACAATAACTTTGTAGAGGTCTTTCCAAGGAACTTTCATGCCAAGTTTGCTTCCAATCTGTCTGGTAGTTTCAGAGAAGAAGACTGAAATGTGAAAAAGCTAACGACGGACGACGGACGCCAAGTGATGGCAATAGCTCACATGGTCCTTCGGACCAGGTGAGCTAATAAAAACGTAGGTTGCTTGTTAAGAGTTAAGAATATACCAATTGTATATATGAAGAAAACAGATGTCTATTTTTTAAAATTTCTAGAAAGGTTACTCAAAAGAAATGGCAGAAAATAAATGCATAGACGCTAACATCTAGTCCTGAAGTCAAACATAACCATTTTACCTTTCGAGTACTATAACCCTGAATTTAGCGGGTCACAGCAAACAAACAAAGAAAAGAAAGAGAAAACATGCGAAAGAAATCCTCAGCATTTCGAATTTGCTGTTAATCCAAATTCTGTTAATCGCACTGTGATTGAAGATTTTAGAGCGTAAATATTAGAACTGTAATGTTTTATTATCAGTACACTATACTGTGGTAACATTTATAGTTCAAGTCACCGTACCCTCTACTATGTAACGACTTGAATATAAAACTACCATCATTCACTTTAATTACAATAAACTATGAAGAATAATCTACATGTATGAAAACTCACTTTTAGTCTACTACGGAGATCTTGCACTTTCTACCCCGCATTTCAAACAAAAGACAAAAACACTACGCATACTTTAAGCCCTGTCAAGTAACTTGTCTTACACTTTTATTTTCACAAATATCATCTGTATGTAGCGAGATCTTTATATTTTATATAGTTTCGGAATCCAACAAGGGACCAAAAACAGACTTTGTAAAGTTTACATCCTTTTGAATTCTGTATATAACCGCTGACGTGCAAAAAAAGTATTACACCATCACAAAAAGCCAAAGATCAGGCTGTATACGGAATAACAGGATGGTGGGAAAGATGTGACCATTCACTTTACGAGTATAATATCTAATCGCCATAAAACGATATCGTTTTCCTTTATTTCATTTTACAGAGCAGATAAAATTCTATTTAATTTGAACACAGTTTTTTTCTTAGTATTTACAATATACCTATTCTACGTAAAACAGAATAAAATACATGCAAAAATGTCAATCTACCAATTTTTCATATCCGACATAATATATACAAATTATGTAATCTTTATGAACTACATTATCAGTTACCACAGCGGTGATTGTCTAGATTCTTTTTATGTTTATATGACTTTTTACAAATAAGACACTGGAAGTCACGTTTCTCTGAATGTTGACGTTCATGTATCTGTAACCGACTCTGACAGCTGTATTTTTTCCCGCATATTTTACATTCCCACAAATCATCAGATCCAGAATGGTTGACTCTTTGGTGAGTTGTATAGCCGTTAAAGGAAGCGAACGTTTTGTTGCATGTCTTGCAGTAAAACCTATGAGTCATGTTCATATGCTGTGCAAGCTGCTTGTTGTCATGACAACGAAAACTGCAAAATTTGCATGTTATGGGACCAAAAAGTCGATGGTGAGAGTCGATATGGCGTTGGAGATTACCCCGCGTCTGAAATGTTCTGTTGCATGTTTCACATTTCAATGGACTCTTTGAAGGATCGAGCATCTCGTGACCTTGACCGGAAATTCCTGAAAATAAAACAAGAAAATTTTCAGTCAAGGCCACGATCTTTATGTTTAACTGTGTAATGGAATGATTAAACAGATGCATATTTACAAGTTAACCGGCAAATAAACTTTCTCTTATTTTATATTACACAAAGTCCTTGATATTTAACTGCAAGGGTGAGAATCGAGATCTTTCTTATGTTTATATGTTTTACCGCATATGTTACATTTGAATGGCCTTAAATCAGAATGCCGTCTCATATGAATTTTCAGCTGACTGATACAATGGTGTTTCTTTCCGCAAATATCACACACTAAAAGATTTTCTGGTCTTCCATGGACAAGTCTCTTGTGTGCCTTGAAGCCGGAAACGGAAGTGAAAAATTTATTACAAATAGTGCAGACAAAAGAATGTAGGCTATCTCTATGTTCTCTCAGTTTTGTTAAACTGTCAAATCTTTTGAAGCAGCATGTACATACATGTGGATCGTTCATCAATGACTCACTGTGGACGGTTGCCATGTGTTTATTGCGATCTGATATGGACCGACAATATTGTAAACAAATTGTACACTGAAATTCCTGTTGCGATTTACCTTTTTCCATTCCAGATGTCAAAGATTCCATAAGTGGGACTGTGTCTCCTGCAAAACAACAAAGACATAATATTAATATTTTAGTAATGAAAAATAACTCCTTCAACACAGAAAATAAATACGTTATGAAATCAATAAAGAATTCCGTTTAAATCAAGATCATATAGTTATGATTTCAATCAAAAAAAGTCACTGTTGTTATTTTCAATTCATTTCTTTGCAACGGAGGGGTCTGATTGGCCGATGAGTAGGATGCTGACTAATGGTCACAAGACTGGAGTTCGAACTCGCTCTCCGATCCACTTCTTATGTTATGTGTTTACAGACAACTACCCAACGTCGACAGGAAAATTGCTGGAAGTGCCAATAACCCCCGCCCCCCTTAAAAAACCAAATCACTTTCTCAGCAATGAAGGCAAACAACTCGTCATTATGTAATCAAAGTTAAAAAAATGCGCCTACGAGTTACGCCAATATATTCAAACATAACTGATTTGTTGTTTTTACTTTCAGTAATTTTTCAGCTATATCGTAGTGTCTAATTTGTATTGGAGGAGGAAGCCCCAGTATCCTGTGCGAACCAACAACCTTAGGCAGAAAACTAATTCTTGTCAATTAAGACTGCAGTTGAACACATCTTAACCCCAAACACGACTCGAAATCAAAACCCCAGTTTTGACACGCCAGTGATTTATAGTAAATAAGACTACCTACCTAGACTACACGGCTGCAGAGGCGATCTAAAATTAAAACAATTCGGTACTATATTATTACATTTCTGATAAGCCACATCATTTGACTGAGGATGCAGAAAGTTCCTTTCGTTCGACTTTTGTGGACACGATACAGTGCTCTACGTAACTCTGAGCATTAACTCTTTTTTTTTAATCCAGTCCGTTCATCACAAATAGGTAATTCTATACGTAGTACTTCTACCATCCCATAGTTCTTTCAATTTAAACTTTGTTTCTATTATGCATCCTTGTGTTTCATTTATGAACAATTATGACCTCTTAAAACATCACAAGTCATTTCCACCACACAAAGACAGCACTGAAAAAACAATTTGCTTCAACTCGATATTGGCCCTTTCCTACCCCAGAAATGTTAAAGGTTACACACCCCAATTATCAAACTTTTGATTTTGACTGCGATAATATTGTCCCCATAGGTTTAAAACTAAGAAAATAAGGCTGAATCAAGCCAGTAAAAGGAATTTTTACTTCCCCAAATGAAACATCTATCAGATTCCGCCGATGCAAGTTTTAAGTTCACATTTAAAAAAAAAACTGCTTTAAGGAAAAATGGATATTAAAATGTTTTACTGAAAATTTCCTCTGTTTGACCATTTATTAGAAGTTCTTATTAATAATGGCGAGGTTACTAGGAAACTTGGGTAATTATTTCACATATGTCTGGTCTGCAATTTAGCCAAACTGAAAATGGCCTTCCATGTGAAACTGAAATCAAGCTGATACCGCCATGGTCATCTCCCAAACCGTGTATGGACCATTATGGTTGCTCTGTAATGTAGTTACTAAAAAATGGGGCTAATCATAAAACTCTGACGTAAATTTAACAAGGTCAGCGTACCGTGAAAATGAGTTCAAGGTGAAGTGACTTGTCCAGCTGACAAGTACAATTTTATGTAACCCCCTAATGAATGTTTGGACTTGATATGGTTACTGTGATGCGTGGTTACTGAGAAATGTAGCTATTCACTATTTATCAAGGTCAGTGAACCATGAAAATGAGGTCAAGTGAAATGTGTCCAGCCGACATGTACATCGCTTGGTAAAAACATACAACATGTACCTATCTGGCCTTCCGTGACATTCGTCGCAGACGAGTCAAAAATATTCTGCAAGAAAGAACGTAATGTGTACGTTCTACCTAACAAATCAATGTCGATACAATGATGTGATGTAAATCAAAACTTCTTAAAGACAGTATGTTCCTCTGGAATCTCGATAATTTGTATATTTATTTAAACAGTAATTTGTTATTTTTGTTTTAAAGAAAAGTTGTTTTCCAAGCCATATTATCACACACGAGTAAGATTTCGAATTCTCAATATTTTCATCGTATATTTAAACAGAATCCATTTTTACACTGTCTTACAAATCCTTCAACTTTTTTCTGTATTTGATTCCAATCAAGTACCTGGCAAATAATCATGACATTTCCAACATTAAAAGAGACCGTTTTGACGAACACTTTTCAGCATTTAATTGACTTTTATTTTCCGCATTACGTGTAATCAACATATACTTCCACTCAATCAATGGGTTCTTTCTCTCGTTAGGAATTCTTATTTTTATTTGAGTATCTTATACGACAACTGTGTCACCCACCTTAAGAAGTGAAGATTTTAATATCCAGTATTATACTTAACTGTAAATATCCAGAATGATTTCAGGGATGTTCTACAAAACAATCTTATGAGTTAATTTTCAAAATAACTCAAGAGTTAATATTAAATATTACTGTCTTGAATCTTCATTTAAAATTCTATCCAGTATTGGTGTCTTCCGTCTTCATTTAAAATAATGGCTCTTTGCTAAATTCTGATCTTCAAGTTTGTATATTCTAGTGATATCTGATAAAGTGGTTATTCTTATATTTTCACTACCACCCAAAAGTAAAGAATTTCTTTTGAGCTAGGAAAAAAGATTTTGGTTCGACGATTAAACGAGATTACTTAATAATTCATCGATGTCTTTTCCAAAAATTTCTTTTTGTTAAACATTAACAATGAGGTCATGAGATCAGCAGTTTGAGATCATGCTGTATTACTGAAATTAATCTATAATGAAACAGTCGATAATCAGAAGTATGTGACAAGAATGTTATCAAATAATCAATATTATGTATATTTATGTTTTATTCGCCCACCTCTCAAGGTTAAATGTGCAAATTGTCTGTCCCAACACGTCTCTCTAGTAGATGAAATATACGTAAAGACTATTCCATATCATATTCATCTACTGGTCTTCTGTTGTAATAAATAAAAACAATAGTTCAGTTAATGCTGTGTGGTCTATTTATTCATTCTATCTATAACAATATTAAGACTAACATACATGCAGTTAAGTTTTGTACAATTACAATCAACCGTTTACATGAAAAACACGAGCAAAAGACTAGGATCTCTCTCTCTATTATATGTTTTGTTCCCTAATTCCCTGCAAAATCGATTATATCCCAATTCGATAAACGAGATTTAACTGCGTATATTTTGTAAATCAATTACAATATTTAATGTACTTAGTGTGTTTTGAGCATCTTTTTCATCTGACGTTCATTTTACTACTTTTAATTATAACAAGACTTTCTTAAATAAGCGACATATTCAGTATTTGTATTTTTCACCTCGGTGACAAAATGAAATAAAACATTTACTGCTAATGCATCTATGAAATGTCTACTTTACTCCTCATAAAGAAATGTATTGACAGGTGAAATCTTACAAGTGCTTCACCCAGGAACACATGCCGTTTTCAAATTTGAAAACACTCGAAGTAAATGTCCAAAGAAAAATCATTGTCACATGTCATTTAAAATGAGCCGTCTCGCACTGCCGTTATATTATCAATATTTAAAGACAGAACACAGGTTTAACAGAAGCCGTTGTCACAATACTGAATAAAAATGTCGTTCAATATGAATTTCACGTGTACTGCCTTTAGTGAGTTAGCTACTTTTTAATGGAATTAAGTACTTCAAGACGTCTGCAGATATACAAGTTTGAACCTTCATAATCATATTACACCATATGGATAACGATATTCAGCAATGCTGACCAAAATTCTGATAATTTCTGCCATTAAATTCTAAGTAATTACAGACTATTACGGTAAACCTAAGAACACGAATATTTTATTAGAAATCATGCTTCATTCAGCCCAAAGTTATATGTATATACATTTTTGTAATAGATGCAAGACCTGATTGGGCGGGGTTGATATTCATAACACAATCTCGAATACATAACACTGTAGGTAAATGTTTCCAACGCCTACATGTATGCGCATTTTCATCAGTAACGAGGCCAGCATCGAGTATCAATATAAACTATGCATGTGAATCATAGGAGAAATAAATTCTACTAAAACTACTCGTGAATTACGATATTTTACTCACGATATTGACATTTTAAAATTTAAAATTGAATTGTCACGAGTGGAGAAGCATCGTAACCATCGTAAGCAGAAGAAGATTTTATAAATGTATAATTAAACGCTTGCACCGCCCAATCAAGTTGCTTCTGTATTACAATATTGTTCACAAAAATCTTGTATCATATCCGCTATTTCAACTGACTTAAAGTTTAATTAACATTTCATCATTTCCGCTATTTCAACTGACTTAAAGTTTAATTAACATTTCATCATTTCCGCTATTTCAACTGACTTAAAGTTTAATAAACATTTCATCATTTCCGCTATTTCAACTGACTTAAAGTTTAATAAACATTTCATCTATCTGTAAACGTTCTTTATGCGCATCAGTCCGCAGATGCTTTTGTAATTTTTCGTCCGATGGAAATATTTTTGAACACGTGGCACAAACATGGCCACCTTGGTGTAAGATCACATGACGTGTTAATCCTTGCTTACTATAGAATTTTTTGTCACAAACGGTACAATCGTAACTATTTTGTAAATGGATATTTTTGTGTGTCCTGAGTCCAGCAAATGACTTTGCTTCAAATCCACATATACAGCAGATTCCAACAGGTTTATCTTCATGTTTCATTTCGTGTTCTAGAAGCCTTGACCTCACGGAAAATCCTCTTTTACAAGTCTTACAAGTGAAAGGGTAGACACCAGAATGTTCTCTTTGGTGTTTCCGCAATGCCTGCTTCGAGCCGTAATCTCTACCGCAGTGACAGCGATAACGGCCTAAACCTGAAAAGATAGATATGACGATAATTTATTACCAAGAACTTGTCAAGCAAAAATGAAAATTAATATTGTAGACTATAATGTAAGTAAATATAATAAAATATTCTAATGAAAGCAAACAGAGATGTGAAGAAGGTTTTATGAAACTAAGGTCTACAGATAGTCAAGTATGGAGTAAAATGTAATTCAATGTCAAGACGAAAACGCACTTCATACCATAAATATACAGTAAAGTATATAGCCACTTCCAGTTTTACCAAGCTTACAGAAAGTATAGAACGACTGTCCATACACCGGCATAGACATGCAAAGCAGCAAACGAATTTTCCTACCAAACAGAATTGAGTGAGTTAAAAAAAAACCATTAATGTCCTACGTAAAGAACTCAAACATATCTAGCCAATTATTGATCTTGTCAAAATTAAAAGTATCGCATAAAGATAAAACAGAATATAAGCCATAACTGTATTGTATTTTAATATATGTCGGCGTAGATTTTAATGTAGCAAATTCAGTTTCGTGGCAAAGCGTAAGCGGAGCCGTTAAAGCGAATATTTGTGAACGTAAAATCTTCGACTAACGTAAGCAATATTCACACACAATACAGTTATCGCCATTCTAATGCAACGACAGCAATCTCCAAAAATTAACGTTTTAAACTGGAAAATACGACGTTTGCATTACACAACTTTAAGCACGTAGACACGATATTTTATCCCTCTAATTCTGAACATCTGTCAATCAAAATCAACGTTACTTCTGAGGTTTCATTACAATTAAAGATTTGGGTGATAGATTAAAATTAAATAAAGAGCATCAGATGAAGAAGGAGCATTATTTAAGCTTATTAATTTTATTCTTAAGATTCTGATGTGAATTCAAAGTGCCCTCGGAAGAGTTGGGTATACATGTATAACTGCTTTAGTCAAAACATATCAATATGTTTGCTGCTAAAAAGAAAGAAGTAACCCGCTACAAATAATTTCAATCCGTCACTGAGATCATCTGTTTACATTTGTTTTCTTTATTTCAGCACAAATATTTCATACAAAGGAAGGTCGTCCATATTTATATTACCAAAAGAGTCAGGTATATCTGGATTTTCTTTATCAGTTCTACTGATTAGGATGCAACTGTTTATGACGGGTGAGTGCTTGTTTACTGTAGAAAACTTTATCACATTCAGGACACTCAAATATATTTTGTAAATGAATATTTTTATGTGTCGATAATCCATAAAAAGATCTGGCTTTGAAGCCACAGACATCACACACTGCCACTGGTTTTCCTGTATGTCTTGTTTCATGTTCCCGAAGTCGCCTCATTTGGGAGAATCCTTGTTTGCAGTATCTACACTGGAAGGGAAACTGTCCGGAATGATCCCTTTCGTGGAGTTTTAACGCGGATTTAGACTTGTACTGACGTCCACAGTGACAGAAAAACCGTGGTTCATCTGTAACAAAAGTAAAATCTA
Organism: Lithophaga nigra; assembly: GCA_028566555.1. Taxonomy (NCBI): domain Eukaryota; kingdom Metazoa; phylum Mollusca; class Bivalvia; order Mytilida; family Mytilidae; genus Lithophaga; species Lithophaga nigra. The sequence continues at coordinate 8,673 of JAOXYJ010150333.1, forward strand.
ATTTATTTTTCATTTTAGTAATTAACTCTGTTTGCATCGAAAATCTCAATAAGACAACTGATATCTTCAGTAAATATATCATGATGGCATTTCAATCCGACTTCTTTTGATATTATTCACAGTGAAATATCCACAGTACGTACAATTGCCACTTCACGAGAAAAAATCAGACAGTTTACATTAAATATGTTTAATATCGATGAACAGGGCACAAAATGGATTCTGCTGTTTTAATATGTAACCACAATAGATATTTTACAATTGTTTGTATGTAAAATTTAGCCTCTTACATAGTTATCTCCCATTTCTTATCATTTTCTGTGTTCTTACAAGTACAAATGTACAGAATAATACAAGGAAAAAAGAGAGTCACACTTGCTGCTAGTACAGTTACATAATTGAAAGTAAAGTGACGTTTTTCTGATTAAAGTTGCTTCAGTAACGACCAACACAGACGACCCAGTCGGGCGTTCATTTTGCTCCAGTTTTAGGTGGTACTTTTAATACCGAGTTACTATCAAATTCTTTCATTATGTTATAAGCTTCTAAGAGCAGATATAAAAAAGTAATTAGATTTGACCTTGTATTTGATCAAGGCTAAGATGTTCACATTTTATCAGCAATAATCAAAATACGTATTGATATAAACCTTGAATGACTTAAGCTTAAACATGGATATTCTTACTGTTCACATTTATCAAATTCTGTACTGAATAACAGCAACATTAATAATTTGTAATCGCCAATTTTGGCTTTTATACTATCTTACAACGAAAAATTCAAACGATCTTCTGCAAAATCTTAAAGATTCATCATTAAAATTCTACCACAGCATCAAAACTTTTAACTTTTCTACTCTCTATACCTCAATTCCCCATTCACTACTCAAAGATCGACTACACCTACTTATCAAACAATGTTTTTTTTAACAAGAATGGTAGACGCAGATACAAATATCTCGTTTTAGGTCATGAAAAATCTTACTTCGTCAGGAACCACACTGATTCCAACAACAAATATACTGAGGATGACATTATTAACATGCTGGACTTTTTAATTGACAATGTATTTGTCGAGTTTGTTGGGTTGATCTTTCAGCAAACAATCGATATTTCAATGGGCACTAATTGTACACCCCTACTCGCCGATTTGTTTCTGCATTCTTATGAAGCTGAATTTATACAAAACCTTCTAAAAGATAAAAAGAAGAAAACATCTAGATAAATCTAATTTTACGTTACGATATATTGATGATGTTCTTTCACTCAATAACCCGTATTTCAGTGAGTATTTACATCGCATATATCCCAGTTAACTAGAAATTAAAGACACTACAGAAACTAGAAAGTCGGCTTCATATTAAGATCCGTTTCTCGAAATTGAGAAAGATGGACGACAAATGTGATGATTTCAATTTTCCTATCGTGAATTTCCCATTCCTGAGTAGTAATATACCTGCTGCTCTTGAATATGGCGTATATGTATCTAAGTTGATATGATATGCTAAAGCATCCTCTCTGTATGAGGACTTCATTAACAGAAGTGTACTTTTAACAAAAAACTACTCCTTCAAGAATATGAAGAAGAACGATTGAAATCAACACTCCGCAGGTTCTACGGTCGCCATCACGAGTTGGTGGACCATTATAATGTAACAGTATTGCAACTTGCTACAGATCTGTTTACATTTTGCTATATCTAACATTTCGTCGCCTAATCTGACTTATTCCAGCCATGGCTTTTGTTTATTGGACATATGTTTTTCGCATGACGGGTGATGCATGCAGGACACGCTTACCCTGTCGACACACCGGTCTCACTCCTTATTTAGTATATGCGATCACGTCCAATTCGTTTCTCGATGTTGTGTATTCCTAAGGATTTTATGAGTCTGGAATTTCGGTATACTACGCTTCCTTGTACTCAAAATACGTCTGGTAATGCTCTTTGTTGTTTGAATTGGCTATAACAGAACCTCAACGGGAAGATGAGGTACAAAGGAAGATCGCTTATTTTTGTCACTTTCTTCTCCACTTGTTTAATGACAATTAAACTTCATGTTCGTTCATTTCAAGCAATTTCAGTACGATATAAATTAAGGGAATTCGCTGGTGAAGTTCAAAATAATTACATTTTCCTAAATTGATTATTTTTCACAAGTTAATGC
>JAOXYJ010150444.1:0-10838 GCA_028566555.1 Lithophaga nigra
TATTATGTCCTTTATCTCAAGCCCATTGGGCAGATAGTCACCGAATCGTGAATTGTTCAGTGACAGGACATCATCTATGTAGCAGAAGCTGAAATAAAAGGTTTTGTCAATTTCCTTTCTCTTTTCTTGAGTAGCCCTTTAATAAGGTCAGCTTCTGGGATCTGAATATGTTTTGGCATTTGGATACTTTTATTATTGGAATATGACATATCTGTACTATCGAACAGCACATACAGAGCTCGACTTTCAAATGGTTTTTTGGACAAACTGTCCTTCTCTAATCAAGGTCGATGTTAAACTAATAAACTGAATTTCAGAGAAAATGACAGTGGGAAACCTATGGTAGTGGAAACCGTTTTCTTGTCCAGTCTGGATACCATAAAGTGATAAATTCATTCTATCAACATATCTTACACTCGACATTGAACTTTTATAATTATATTCATTAGGTACAATGAAGATTACTTGGGATAGTGTTATTTAGATATGTATTATAGAATGACCTAGACAGATGGACATCATTGTCAGGCGCAGTGAATATTGTATTCCATTCACAAGTTGCTGGACAATTGTAACAAATTACATTCCAAGACATTTATAGGATTATATATAAGGACAACCAAAACTGTCAAAGGAACCTAAGTTTTGATACAAAACTAAATATCTTACAGCTGCAATTTTTTTTTGTTTTGTTTTGTTTTGTTTTGTGTGGTTATCATATACAATCATTTCAACAAGATGCTACTGACAACAGATCCAATTTTTCGCACGTATATTCGATCGTTCCGTTAAAGAAAGGATGTTTTCTGATTTCACTGGGCGTCCTCCTGATCTTTACAAAGTGTCCGTTGACGATATGTTTGGTGTGTCCAGCGACAGGGATGAGAGATATTCATTGACATTGTTGTTTTCAACCATATCAAATACACTTTTACAGTGAGTCAGTGTTGTCCTTGTTGGACATTACTGCATGGGTTTCCAACAGTATCGCAAAACTTTCTACAAACCCACAGACTCAAACTGGTATTTCAATTATACAAAACAAGATCTTTTTAGACAAAAATACTAACATCACAGTTTATGAGACTGCGACGTCTATGTAATGAGGAAGACTTAATTATGGCTAAGGTCGAAATTTTAATATTTTTAGATTGTTTTCAACTTTGGTATTTGTAGCCCCTTATAAGCTCTTAGCCGGTCTTTTTTCATTATTATGGCTATTAAGCAACATATTATAATTTACTCAAGTCAGTGTAATTACATGTATAGCGTTACCTTGATGTACAGAAATTCGCATTAAGTTTACACTTACTGCAACAAAACTAAGTTCGAAGTCAATCTATTTGAGATATAAGTAGATAAATTTAAATTTTTATTTACTAAAAACAAAATTGGATAAAACACAAATTATTCAGTCAAACGGTACTTTATGCAATATATTTTAGAAATAAATAGATTGTTAATACAATACCCGTCAGCACTGTTCCAACAGACGGTCTCTTCATGGAAGATTGTGCATTACTTTTCAAAACAATATGCATAACAAACTATATATATATATATATATATATATATCGTTTGTACAGGAAATTTTTTCAGATATATTATGATTAGACTAATGTTGCCCAGGTGACACATAATTCATTAATGCGTAAATGAAGGGTGAATGTTTAAATATACATGTAACAAACATTAGTTTATTAAAAGAATATTCTTGGAAATTTCAAACAGTAATTCAAGTTCAACAGACGAACGTCTTAATACTACCATGTGAGGGATCTATGACTAAAAAGGCAGTAGTAGCAGCAAAATTTTTCCAGACATTTTTGACAACTATCCAAATGACTTTCTGATTGGTTAGTGATAATAAGCGTAGGAAAGCGTTGCTTGTGGTGATATTCTTATTGGCTCAGAAATACTACAGCTGAGAGAACGATTAGTACTATTCTCTATTGCTGTAGATGTCACAGTTTATGTTTTAAGGATATTTTCTTGTCCCGAAATTCAAGGAGTAATCACACAATAGATGTCTGAAATATATACAACATAAAACAGCATTTATATTAGTATACTTCTCTTGCAAGGACAATATACTAAAATTCTAGCAAACTTACCTATGATTGGAACGTATAAATTGAGCGTCAAACAGTCCTCTACCTGGTATACAATTAATGGCTCTAATCTTCTCAGATTTACATACTCCAGTAAGCTATTGACACTACTATTTCTGACTTTGTTAAATACTTGTGGACAGACTCCACGATAACTCCTATTTGAGAATACTCTATTTCCAAGCCATTTTTCTAAAGAACTTGCAGGCGGAATAAATCTCATAATATTCCGCCTAGTTGTAGCATACTGAAATCCACTAAACACCTCTATAGGACGTAAACGTTCATCTTGAAAATTTATAATCGTTCCAATACATTTACCATACCGCGTAGTAAATACACGTGGTTCAATTTTACCACTTCGAACTTTGCAAAAGTAAAAAAATACAATCACTCTCAAGACTTGAAACATAAATAGTTTTGATTTGAAGAAATAATCCATTATGTACGTAATTCAGGATAAAACAACATCTATGATTACTTTCCAGTATACGTGCAATCAATAAAAAGACACCAAATGTGATAATCTCGGAAATAATGATTCAACCTATGGCCCAAAAAGTTCATACTTTTTTCCATTAATTGCACGCAACATTCAATGTTTAATAAAAGTCCAAAGTCATTGTATAAATTAATCGAAATGACATTTAACACTTTAAATGATCATGCTGTGTATCCTAAGCACATTGTTTCATATTTAAATCATTTTTCCAATGCAAGTCTGCATCACACAGTATGGAAGGTATGTCTTGTTTAATTATAACCATTGAAGTATCGAGTATCATAGTCAAACATAATGAGCCACTCAGATGATTATCATCTTTACTTTTTGATAATCATTGACTGTTGCAATGTCTGTCATTTAGGAGTGATTTCAATATTTATTTAGCTTAAATGCTATTGTTATAATTGTATAGGATAGATATAGATAACGATTTCAATAGCATTATCCGAATGATTAATTTTGATCATTATTTTCTCATACCACTATCACGAACTATCTCATCTAATACAAAAACCATATAGTAATTTCCATTTTCGATTTTAACATGTTTATTTTATTTGCAATATAGTTCTTAAATTATACATAAATCATGTAGGAATACGGTTTAAATGGTGTAATATGGTGTATAGATCATATCAAAGAGTCTAACGATACGCTGAGAATTTATTTATCAGAAGAGAATTTACACCATTCACACCTCTTATTGCTACAAATACAGTAATTATACCCGTGTTACTTCGGTTTGTCTTATTGTTACGTTTGTGTTTGTCTTGTCATGTCACAGTGGTATGAATTACCGATTCAGACTTGTTAAGTAGGAAAATCACAATAAGACGTTGAAGGTATTTTTCTACAGTTCCATAGATAAGACGGATTATACTTCGACAGACATGTAGCATTAAAAGTTTTGTTCCTTCGGTTGACTTCTGTATTGTATGTTGTATGGATTTTTGCATTGTATACAGTTGCCCAATACCTCTTCATATTTCACGTTAATGGGCAGACGGTGGGTATGTAGTTATAATTAATTTTAAACCAATATACGTTTTAATTATTTATGTACCGATATGGATGGTTTTATTAAATCGGTGAAAGTCGGTGCATAAAAAATTCTTAAGTGAGTAAGGGTCTACGCGAATATTGTTTAACCTCAGTACATCGATTTTTTTCAACTATGCATGTATTGTGGCGAAAACTAAACATGATGTACAATGCATACAGTGATGTATGTTGTACTAAACCAACACGATAAGGTAGATTTTTTATTGTGTTTTTATAGAAATAACTCACTAAATGAAACAGCCCACAGATACGTTATTCTGGCTCCCAGTTCACTTTAATGTTGTGTACTTGGCTGAGAAATAGTAAGTTCAAACTCTTCGGTTTATCATACCGACATTCGAACCCAATCTCAATGAAGACCAGCACGATGCCATTATGTCACAGAATCAATCACCTTACACTGAACACAAATATTTATAACAAGTTGCCTCGGATCAGATATACGGTTAATTCGAAGACTATTGTCTTGATATAGCCACATTCGACTTTTATTATTGATATTGTTATATTCCTCAAAAGTTCACTGTGCAGTCTCTTCTGTTTTTTGATAATAACTGGTCGTAAAGAGGCGTAAGAACAATGCGTAATTTTGAGAAATTGATTTATTGAAAAAAATAATAGGGCATTTGTAAGTGGGAAAAGGATTTTAGTAAAGTGTCATAGAATTTACCGATAATTAAAAAATAAGTCCAAATCACTATAAATGTATGCATTAATTATCTTAAGTCCAAATCACTGAACTTGTACTTTTCCACTGAGAAGGGTCATTATTATAGGTGAAAGCTGGTAAAATGTCACTTTCAATGCATATATATATATGAAAAAATTGTTCTCGTTGATGTTTAAACAAATGAAACTAATGACGCTGCTTTGCGATTGCCTACTGATTTAATTAATGCAACTATTTGTATATAGGAGTACATTATCGCTAGATTATTTTAAAGTCTTAATGTCCCCTTAAAAGATCTGCTACTGGCATCAATATTTTTAAAAGAGAGTCATTGTTTGCTTTTTCCTATTCTCAACAGTCCCCTTTACAGACAAAGGAGTTTTGATACATGAAGGTATTTTGTTCAATCATACATGTTTATCTGTTCATTAAACTGATTTCAGATTATGCTTATTTTCAAATTTATTGTAAGTGCGTATGTACTCCTGGTTTTAGCTTAAACAATCAATTTTAATAAGTAAATTTTATTGAATCCGCTGATTTAAATATCAATAAAATTTTAATGCTTTAAAACAATTTCAAACGCATTAGATGTGTAGTTTACGGAAACAAAAAAAATGAAAATGTTCGTGATACTGTGCAGTTGATTATATTAGCTGTTTTAACTTTCAAATTTATAACATTTTGATTTTTTTAAGTGTATGCTTTTCTGTTTTGCATTTGTTAGTTTAACCATAATATCATTTGACATGCAACTGAACATTCTGCGTTGATTATATTGTGATCATTGATGTATTAAATATTTTTATTAAAAAAGTTTGAATGTGTGATTTTTATACTTTGAAATGCATGTAACATTTTATTTTCAGGTAATAGATACCTAAATGGCGACCCAACGATTTCTTGCAATTTACATACGTATAGGATATGGCAAGATGTAGGCAACAGATTTAGTTTCTGAGATACAGAGTTTAAAACCTCGATGTTAACGGCAGTAAAGAACAAAGAATGCAAGTAGAATTTGTATGAAAAGTTATCGAGCGATGCGCTATTTTTGACGTATTTCTCATGGTCAACCATCTTTTAGGAATGTCAACATTGGTAACTTCATATGAACTTCATACCAGCCGATTGGAAAATTCAGTAACAATAAGATGAATAATGAGGATTCTACGAAGTATGCCCGCTACCTAAAGCACATTATTAACAAAACTATTCAAAAATACACATTTAACAATAACAAAAATAAACTCGGATAATAATTGTCGTTTAGCTGGCATAACAATAACCTAAATTTTTTTTTATTTAATTTTGTGAAAACGGGAGTCTAGAGGGGCCCGTTACGTAACACACGTTTCTTCATAGGACTAAATTTTAACGTTGATGCTTAAACAAAAGTGAAACTATTAGCAATATTAAGCTGAACGTTATCATAAAGTCGCATTTGAGAATATGACTGTATATTTGAGAATGCTATTCAATCGTTTCACTTTTCACAAAGAGTGTATACTTATGCATGGTCTACTGAAAATACCTTTTTTATGTCGTATTTTGTTACATACCACCATTATTCGTATATGAATCTAACATTAAATATTTCTGTAACGAAATAAAAGAATTCAATGTAAATGTACATTTTAAGCGTTAATGGACCATAAGCGTAATACATAAATTAATGTTTACTCTACTATATTAAGGATAAATGTGTTTTCGCGTAAACTCAAAAGCAAACTTATAGCTACAGTGTAATGCCATGTGGATATTAAAACCAGAAATGTTGTATTTGCGCATATGGGGGGCATTTGCGTCAAGTGACACACACTAACACGCTGCATTTACACTTTTGAGCTTGGCTTCATGAAGAGATTCTTGCTGACAATTCTATATATTAGCTTCAGTAATGGAGAACTAGATTACAAAATAAGTGGCGAATCTTGTAGCAACTAATGTAGCTTATAGTTATTTGGCTTGAAAGAAAGGATACATAAGGCAGTTTTTCGTCCCTAAAATCATTTAGTTTTCGGATTTTAGGGTTTACCCCTACACACACAACAACGTGCAGTACTGAACAAAGTGCAATTATGATACATGGCTATTTCGTTACAGCAAGGGCGGATCCAGAGGGGCTTAGAGGGCCCAGGCCTCCTTATGGCCCGAAATATTGTTTTTCAGTATATTTTTTACATTTTTGACAGCCGGGCCCCCTTTACATGCAAACTTTTCTGATGGGCCCCCCTTTTTGAAAGTCCTGGATCCACCACTGCATTAGAGCTTTTCAAATAATAATGAATACGAACGATTACTAATACAGAAATTATACCAATGAACATAATGGGAAAACCTTACTGATTAAATGGAATTTTACAATATTGTCTGTACATTGCTTTCTTTTTGTACATAGTCATAGCTTTTGCAATTCATAAAATACAAACTACTAGTATACTCACAAAAGCTGACACAGCTTTAAACTTTCAATTTATTTTCAATATTAATTACTTAAATCGCCACTAAGTAGACACAAGAGGCGTGTATTGATAATGACAAGAATAGTTTATATCTATCAGATAATCATAAAATGAATTACAATATTCCCGTCGTGTATTTATGGGTATGACATGTCATATTTAATTGAGGTTTCATATTAGTTTTTATGCTTAATGTAACCCCTTTCAATTATATAATTGTTTAGAGAACAGGAAAAATATCAACACAACGGTGGTTTATTAAAAATAGACCTGTTAAGCAATAAAGTCGGGATCTGGTTTTCCCCTTTTTGTTCTTTTCGCAAAAATAAGCAAATAATATATATTTCGTTTGTTTATTAGTTTGAAAAAATAAAAAGTAAAGTTCAAAGATACCAAAGGGGCAACCAGAAACAGTAAACCAAAAAAGAACAAACAATGCCATAGCCAAACAAAGACAAACATTGATTACAAACTATAAGACGGAAAACTAAAGACAGAGCAACACGAACCCCTCTAAAAACCGAGGCTGAGATCAGGTGCTCCGGAAGGGTAGGCATCTTCTGCTCCACTAGTGACACCCGTCGTGTTACTCATATTAAAATCCGGTAATAAATCACATTCGGTGGTAAGTCATGAATAAAGAAAGAAGGGCGGGACTGTGATAACGACAAACGGAACATATCAGTGGTCATTTGTGACGGTCGATTAAGTTGTTGTGGCGACCGTAAAACTTTCGAAGTGATGACTTCAATATTACCATCAGGAACCCTTGGTGTAGTAGTTTCCTTGTAAGCGGCAACCCTCCATCAAGAAAATCCTGATAGAAAGCACAAGCTCTAGAATATCGTATAAGCTGAAATATATATACTCCATATGCCAGTGCTGCTTGAATGTTGATACACATAAATGGAAAGTACACAATGGGAAAGTCAAAATCGTCTCTTTTGTCGTAAAGTGTTGTTCTTATCATGCCCCCATTGTCAATTTCTACTTGTAAATAAGGTATGAAGCAGATCTAGCCTTATCTGTGGTATCCTTTATTTCTAGTTCACTGGGTTAGATGATATCAATATAGTTACCAAACTTTGAGTTTTTCAGTGAAAGGACATTATCTATATAGCGGAACGTGAAATTAAAGGTTTGGGCTAGTTTCTTGTCATTTTTCTTGAGAAGCCCCTGTATGAACTCTGCTTCATTCGAATAAAGGAAGAGGAACAATGTGTTTATTCGTTATTCCTACTCACAGTGGTTTTTCAATGTGCAAAATTTAAGAAGGAAAAAAAAGAGTGAACTGTAGATATCTGCAGTATTGTTATTTCTCAAAGTGGACTGAAAACAAATGATTTGGCTGACGATGGTTCAAGAACATGCTTAGAGTTTAAGGGAAGCTGTCAACCAATTACTGCTGGCAAAATAATTTTCTGCTGGCAAAAACCTTTGAACCTTTGCTAACATTTTGAAAGGTGAGCTGTCAACAACTACTAGCGAGTATTCAAAAATGGGCTTTCAGTTTACAAGTATTCCAAGTTGGCTTCAGTTTGCTAGCTCTTCGATAGCTTTTGCTGAATTTTTATTTGGCAAGCCCTATATCTGGCGAGAACAAAATATGTCAGAAAATATATATAAATGAAATGTAGACGGAAATAACCAATATACATCTAGGAATAACTTCAACTTTTGAAGAGGCATTAGATTTCAGAATGTTCATTATAGTTTATGACAAAAATGTCTAAAAAGAAACTGTTTAAATACAAAACATGTATTCGGATTGCTAAGGACTACATTGTCCAAACTAACCGAAAGTGAACATCAAAAATTAACAAATACGATGTAAGTAATGTCTGATCGTCTAACGGACTACAAAACCCAAATGAAACAACATTCCAGATGTCCACTTTATTATGTAAAAGTATCGTTCTTTCTCAAAAGGATTTTCTCGCTGTCAAGAATTTCTTAGTGAGATACTTGTCTGTACATATGACTATAAAATCAAGAATATTACTGTATTTATTAAAGCAAAATATAATCAAGACTTTTCTATACTATTTCATTGTATATTTTTTAAAGGTTTGTGACTTAAAGATGATACATTAAAAAAAATTATATATACCTTAAGCGCATGTAAAATTTGTAAATTATTTTCAAATTACTCACGAAGAAATAATGGTTTAGCTTCTTGTATGTCAGCTGATGTGAATAAGAATAAACTATCAATATAAAATTCAAGACAATCAATATTGATATAGTACATCTTAATTGTTACTGTGGTATGTTTAGACATTAATCATCGTGAGAACGGTCCAAGCTTCAGTCATTGTCGCAATAACGACAATCATCTTGCCATATGTACAATACAAACCGAGAGCAAAGCATGCAGCGATGCCAGGTATCGTAACAAAACCTGGTCTTTGGGCGATAAGTTCCCCTCTTAAGTCATTTCATTCATATAAAAGTAACACCAATATTTGGTCACTTTTTAAGTTCATTTGTCAAAGGTTATTAAATTACTGAAATTGGTGATCTCAAACAACAATTAAAATTGGGTTTTAATGACTTGTACCCTTTTGTGTCTGCACGTTAGTTTCATAGCGTCAACATAAATCACGTAATTCACGTAGAACATTGGAGAATGCCAGATATCTAAGACAGAAAGTTCAATATAGAAACAGTCCGTGCACGCAATCCTGCAACATGCGATTGTCATAAAGCTGACGCTTATCTTAACGAAGCTGACAGTATATTGAAATTAATTAGTCCCATTGGTATGTAAGATGCAATATTTTAATGTTTTGGATTTAGCTGAAATTACATTAGGAAGTAAATCACATCTAGTTCCTTTAAAATTAGTTGGGTTTTTTTTTCAAATGAGTCAGGACATGTTTATTTATGTATGAGAATAATGCAAGTCAACATTAAAGTATGCAAATCCTATACAAATGTTATAAATCTTACTTTTAATGTTTACTAAGAATTAAGATGAGTAATGTGGGAAATGAAAAACATTTTACATTTCAATCAATTTTGTCGTTTTCAAATTATTTCACAGGTTTTTATCCTTGATTTGACTACGCGTAGGTGAACAGTAGATTGTAAAGACATAGATCTGTGGTAAAGATAATGTGAGCAAACCGTCAAGGATGTTTCCTAATTATTTCATTACGAGATTTCAGTCTAGTAGTAAATGAACACTCTACCGTATCAGTTGTAAAATTACCGTTAACCCATGACCGACAGGGATTACAATTTTGGAGTACCGACGGTATTCAAGTGGGTAATTGATGTTGGTGAAGTAACGACTGTATTCTATTTGATAATTGCTGTTGGTGGAGTACCAACTGTATTCTAGTGGATAATTGCTGTCGGTGGAGCACCAAATGTATTCTATTGTATAACTGCTGTTGGCGAAGTACCAGCTATATTCTAATAGATAATTGCTGGTGGTGGAGTACCAACTGTATTCTAGGAGCTAATTGCTGTTGGTGGAGTACCAACTGTATTCTAGTGAATAATTTATGTTGGTGGAGCATTAACGGTATTCTAATGAATCATTGTTGTTGGTAGATTCAGATTCCCTATATATTTAGTTTGAAGAAACAGGTGTACAGTTCCAATCTAGTAAAGACATAATCTGCATTTCACAAAATTCTTACTGTTGAGGAATATTGGATAATCTGTTCTTTGAAACTTCGTTTGAAAAAACATAATGTTTAGCTTACATATTTGAAAATAATTACCACAAATCAGTACAAATATTTTTGGTATTGAAAGTTTCATTTTTGACAGAAATCAAATTCCAGTATCATCCTGATACAGCAACTGGTAAAATATCTCTTCGATAATAATCTATTAATAGGATTTAACTTTTTTAATTTATGTATAGATTTAGAAAGTAGACCGACCACTTACAAACTGAATAAACTGTTTGAAGGACTTTCATTTTGAGATGACTGTGCGATACGTGCAGCTTTCAATTCAATAATGTCAGAAAAAAATTGAGTAAAATTCAATACTCAAATATAATATTA
>JAOXYJ010150664.1:0-10836 GCA_028566555.1 Lithophaga nigra
GTACTTTATAAAGGGGCATAACTCAGGAACCTCACAAATGAAATACGTCAAAATCGAACTTGACCTGCCTTTAGTGGATGCTAACAACATATCCAAATATCAAATCATTTGACCAAGGCTAACTTAAGTTATTGAACGGAAACTAAAACGGGACGGACGGGCAGACGGACAAAGGTAGAACTGAATGCCCCCGTCGCCTTACGGCGGGGGCATAAAAATTCATTAAAAATGCTTCTCTAGAAAGTTTACTGAGGTAAAGTTTGAAAATACTAAAGGGGCAAACAGAAACCGCAAATCAAAAAAGGAAAAACAAATGTCTTTAAAACGTCGATACGCATCAGGAATAACATGATCGCAGTGTACAAACAAACAAAACAAAGCCAACAATTTAAAAATTGATTTACAAAGTACCGGAATTGATGCAGTTATACACCAAATAAATTTCCACGCACAGTAATCTACGGAGCCTTGTCAATTCCAAACGGATAAATAGCTTCTCGTCCCTAGAGATGTAAGATGTAAAGTCTTGCGCTAGAGATATAAAGTCTTGCGTTCAAGATATAAAGTCTTATGTTGGAAAAGTAAAGTTGTGAAGACCCTAACTCTACCGCTTCAGACGTACAAGTGTTCGGGTTTGGGGTTAATGTTGGGGCTAGCGTTAAGTGTTAGAAACTTTACATCTCAAGCGCAAGACTTCACATCTCTATCGCAAGACTTTAGATCTCAAGCGCAAGACTCAATTACATCTCAGCTTGCAAAAGACGTTTATATCTCACGCGCTAGACTTTACTTTCCCAACGTAAGACTTTACATCTCAATGCAAGCGCACTGAGACTTTTACATCTCAAGCGCAAGACTTTACATCTCAAGCGCATGATTTTACATCTCCAGCACAAGGCTTTTATATCTCGAGCGAAAAACTTTACCTTACAGGCGCAAGACTACATTTCAGGCGCAAGACTTTACATCTCCATGCAGTGCAAGACTTTACATGTAAAGCACAAGACTTTATAAACGAGAACTTATATATCTGTGTGAGACATAAGTTGAATACAAAAAAGTAAATGCAAGGCCCTTTTTAAACAATGAAAATGTTGTATATTTATGAAAAAAAGCAAAATTCACCAAGTTCCTCCACTTTTGACAGAAGCTTAAGAGATGGAAAAAAAGCTGATCACGCACTAACGAAAGGTCTGATATAAAAGTAATTAAATTACAAAAACTATCAAAATTTGATGAAAATCATTCACAACGAGGAAAAGGGGAGCAGTTTTGCCAATTTGAACACTTTTGGTTCTATTTATCTCAAAAACCATTAAATTTGAAAACAAGAGGCTCACATGAGCCTATATCGCTCCCCTGGCTAACGTGCCCAAGTCTATGTTCGAAGAAAACCTACATTGCAAACAGTCTGCTCTATCTAATCTGCAGAAAATTCAAGTCGAATAGTTTGTGGAGGACCTTCCAGTCCTCTATAAAATGTAGAATTGGCTCAGCAGTTTCAGAGAAGAAGCTTACGATGTAATTTCCCACAGAGTTCAATGTAAAACTATGTGCCACCATGTTTGCCACCTGATCAATACAAAATGAAGATTTTTTGTAAAGAACCTTCCAGTCATCATTCCTATAAAAGTTTCAAAATATTAGGCCTTGTAGTTTTAGGTGAAGATTTTTGAAAAATGACCAATCAGAAACAAGAATTGCCTCTGGCGGTCATGTTACTTGACCAATCAGTATGAAACGAGGAAATTTTGTAGAGGACCTCCCATACTTTATTCATGCAAAGTTTAACTGGAATTAGCATAGCAGTTTCAGGAAAGGAGGTTAAATTGCAATCTCCCATAGAGTTCAATGTAAAACTATGTGCCACCGTTGCCGTCATGTTAGCCATCCAATCAATATGAAATGAGGATTTTTTGTAGAGAACCTTCCAGTCATCATTCCTATAAAGTTTCAAAACATTTCGCCTCGTAGTTTCAGAGGAGAAGATTTCTGAAAATTAACCAATGAGAAACAAGAATTGCCTCTGATGGCAACATTAGTTGACCAATATAAAGCACAAAATGACGACACTTTGTATAGGATCTTCCATAAATCTTTCATGCAAAGTCTGACTGGAATTGGCTCAGCAGTTTCAGAGAAATGCAATTTCCCATAGAGTCCAATGTAAAACTGTGCCACCGTTGCCACCATGTTTGCCACCCAATCAGTACAAAATGTGGATCTTTATAGAGGATCTTCCAGTCATCATTCCTATAAAGTTTCAAGACATTTGGCCTTGTAATTTCAGAGGAGAAGATTTTTGAAAACCAGCCAATCAGAAACAAGAATTGCCTCTGGCAGCCATGTTAGTTGACCAATCAGCATGAAATGAGAAAATTTTGTAAAGGACTTTCCATACATCATTCAAAGTTTTGTTGGAATTGGCCATGCAGTTTCAGAGGAGAAGGTTAAAATGCAATTTCCCACAGAGTTCAATGTAAAACAATGTGCCACCGTTGCCGCCATGTTTGAAACCCGATCAGCACAAAATGAGGAAACTTTGTAAAGGATATTCAATACATTATTTATGCACAGTTTGGTGGGAATTGGCCATGCAGTTTCAGAGGAGAAGGTTAAAATGCAACTTCCCATAGAGTTCAATGTAAAACTATATGCCACCATTGCCGCCATGTATGCCACCCGATCAGTACAAAATGAGGCATCTTTGTAGAGGACTTTTCAGTCATCATGCCTATAAAGTTTCAAGACATTTGGCCTTGTAGTTTCTGAGGAGAAGATTTTTTAAAATCGGCCAATCAGAAACAAGAACTCCCTCTGGCGGCCATGTTAGTTGACCAATCAGCATGAAATGAGGAAACTTTGTAAAGGACCTTCCATATATTACTCATGCAAAGTTTGGTTGGAATTTGCCAAGCAGTTTCAGAGGAGAAGATTGAAATGTGAAAAGCTAACGACGACGGACGACGACGACGACGGACGCCAAGTGATGGCAATAGCTCACATGGTCCTTTTGACCAGGTAATCTATAAATCTTATGACTCTATCCCGAAGGCTCTCTACAAGAGGATTTAATGGAAAAAGAAGAATTTGACATGGTCTATTTTAGCTACTACTTGCATCCCATTTCTCTCAGAAACCATAAAAGATAGAGAGATTTTAATGTACAATTTACTGAAAGCTGTCTCAAGAGGACTGAAAAAGCTGCATCAAAGTTGAATGCACAATAAAAATCTCGTATTTCAGCCAGTCCATTATATTTCACCCGATTCATAAGTATCCACAGAGGCTCCGGGAAAGTTAGTTATTTAAAAAAAATATGGTATGAGGAACAGGCTCCATCTTCCACATACCCATATTTAAAGGTAACTCCCTCTTTCACATATGTATAATAAAAGAATAATTAACTCGGTCCCTGTGCACTTATCTTAGAGAGCGTAAATATTGAAAGAGTCTGATGAGTGGGTCTAGAAGGGGTCTAAACGTGATCCATTTGGCGTCCGTCGTCTTCCGTTGTCATCTTTTTAACGTTTCAGTTTTCTTCTCCGAAATAACTTGACAGATTGGAACCAAATCTGGTGGGAAATTTTCTTGGAAGGTTCTCTATAAAATGTACGTTTTTCGTTCCGATGGAAAATTCAATATGGCTGTCGGGGCCAATAATGTGTTATGATTGGCCGAATTTTAAAGCTATTCTTGTTAGAAAACATGAGACAGATTGACCCATAACTTTGTGGGAATGTTCCTAAGATGATCCTCTACATAGCTGATGTTTTATTTTTTTGCGGATCTGAAATCCAAGGTGGCAACCACCAAGGAACATAGTTTAACATTGGACCCCATGGGAAATACCCTCAAAGGTCTTCTAAGTGACCGAAGATGTCAATGAAAATTTTTCAGTGTAGAAATGTACTTTGCATGGTCCCTATACAAAGCTGATGTTTTTGGATGATCAGAAATCCAAGATTGCGGCCACCGAGGAACATAGTTTAACATAGTACCCTATCGTGAATATCTTCAGAGAACTTCTCAGAAACCATAAAGGTCAATGAAAATTTTTATAGCACAAATGTTGATTGGATGGTCCTCTAGAATAGATGATTGTTTTGCCGATGGAAAGTCCAAGATGACCGCCACCGAGGAGCAAAGTTGAACATTGGCCCCTATGGGGAATATCTTCAGAGGTCTTTTTCTCAGAAACCATGCATGTCAATGAAAATGTTTCATTGCAGAAGAGTTCTTTGGATGTTCCTCTACAAAACTGATGTTTTTTTGCCAGTCGGAAATCGAGGATGGAACATAGTTTAACATTGGATCCTATGAAACATACCCTCAAAGGCCTTCTTAGTAACCACAGATGTCAGTGAAGATGTTTCACTACAAAAATGTTCCTTGCATCGTCCTTTACAAAATATGATATTTTTTCGCCTATCGGAAATCCAAGATTGCCGCCACAGAGAAACATTTGACATTGGACCCTATGGGGAAAATCTTCAAAGGTCGGCCTCTCAGAAACCATAGATGTCAATTGAAATCTTTTATTGCAGAAATATTCCTTGGTTGATCCTCTATAAAAGTGATAGTTTTTGCTGATCCCGGAAATCCAAAATGGCCGCCACCGAGGAACATAATTGGACCCTCTGGGAATATCTTGAAAGGTTTTTTTTTCTTAGAAACCATTGAAGTCAATGAAAATGTTTCATTACAGAAATGTTCCTTGGATGGTCATCTACAAAGTTGATTTTTTTTTTGTTTTGCCAATCGGAAATTCGAGATGGCTGCAATATAGGAATCTAGTTTGAATGTGACCCTGTGGGAAGTACCTTCAAAAGTCTCTGAAGCCACTGTTTGCTTTGCAGAATATTTGTCTTGGATGGTCCAACCGAGAGAGTTAAACTGTTGATGAATAACCACTGAGTGATACCTTACTAATTAGTATTTATTTACAACATAAGTTACAAGATGACCACCGCCATGGAACATAGTTAATTGCAACTCATGGAAAATGCACGAAAAGGGTCTTTTTGGAAAGAACTAAAGCAGTTACATTGATATTAATCTTGCAGATGAGAATTCAAGATGACATTTCAGTTTCTTACAGTTGGACAGATTATGTAACCAGTTGAGCAATACAGGGTCAGGTGAGCCTATTGTTTTCATAGAGGACTTTCCAATATACGTACCTGTCAAGTTTAGTTGCATTTGGCTAAGTGGTTTCAGAGGAGAAGATTGAAATGTGAAAAGCTAACGACGGACGACCAAAGACGCCAAGTGATGGCAATAGCTCACTTGGTCACAGGTACATGTAAGCTAAAAAAGATATAAAGGTTTGTTGTTATACATGTCATATGGAAAAAAAATTCTTAATTACCAGGAGTATAGATTAATAATATTTGAACTGAAACATCAAATACTGTCAGAATGCGTTTTCCCCCTTAACGTTACAGTTACGAATGGAGTGCAACCCTGTGCATGACGGTCAATACTTCATTCTTCCCAGTTTTGCTTTGTCTACGGATTCTACCTTTCTGAACATGTTCCTTCGGTATTCTATTGCCGATATTGCATATAATTAGTTCTGTGTTGGCTGGTAAATGGTACCAAAATTTTACAAAAATTGTAAAATAACAAACAGGCTACATTGTACCGACTGGCGTACAAAAGTATTTCTGCTGCATTACACGCCCTTCATACCACGAAGAAAATCTCTTGTCGAGCTTAATATTAAAAAACAATTATCGGCTGAATAAGATGATGTGTGTTTTATTCCACACATAACTTGTCACTGACACGATCGCCGTGTGGTCGATGCAAAATCAAGCAGATCTTTGTCAGCAGCTGACAAGGTTTCTCACAATATATTTCGTTAAATACAGGCTAAAACTGTTTTGTATGTTTAAGGGACATATAAACTCGTATTGCTATAGCTCGGACGAATGTCGAGAGTTGGCCGGTTTCAGTTGATATATTTTCATGTCCTTTCTTGGTTGCGGCAGAATATTTTTGACTGTATTGCACGCTGTATTTCAATAAAATGTAAATATTTCCGAAACAGATAAATAAAACTACTAGTAATAAAACTGATGATAGGAGTGTTACTATATTTATTGGTATATAAGATCTGGTAGTCTTCTCCTCTGCAATACTACATGCAAGCGAGAAAGATATTGAATTCGTTACGCCTTCCCTCGTCACACTTGCGAAATTTTATTATGACAACTGACTTTCTGTTGTATTCGTACGTAGTTTGCGGTCCGTGATTAGCACTACAGATTACATGTATATCTGATGCTTTCTATG
Source organism: Lithophaga nigra (assembly GCA_028566555.1). NCBI lineage: Eukaryota > Metazoa > Mollusca > Bivalvia > Mytilida > Mytilidae > Lithophaga > Lithophaga nigra. The sequence continues at coordinate 6,301 of JAOXYJ010150664.1, forward strand.
AAACGAGAATTCCTTTTGGTGGAATGTGGATAAGTATTTGATGTATAAAGCTACTCTGAAAAAGGGCTTCCAGGAAAGTGAACGTAATTGATGGCCCAATGTGTACTTCTTTCAAAATGACAAAAAATCAAAAGATACAGTGTCTACAAATATTGCTGCCTTCAAATCATTGCATAAAGGTCCCAGATAATGAAATCATAAAATTGACAAAACACAAAGCATAAAGGTTCAAGATAATGAAATTGACAAATTACAAAGCAATGACAATACGTTTTAATTTAAGAAAACATGAAGTACAATCAGAGAAGATAAATGATAATCATTTTATAACGAATTTATCAATATAAAAAGTCTAAATAGCAAAGAAAATTATTATTAATCTGTACCCAGAAAGAGAAAATTCAATAAGCCGGAATACAATAAAAATTTGTACTTAGGACTTATTGTTCTTTTAATATTCTTTTCGTAATGATTTTGGAATAAAACATGAACCCAGACTATGTTTTCTTATAGAAAAGGTATGATAAGGTATGTTATACAATTTTAATTGCAAAAATGATACACTGTGCCACAATCATCCGTTAGGGCCATTTATATATACACAAGTCTCTGCTCTTTCAGTCCGCCTAACTCATCTTACAGTTTTCAAGCTATAGAACCCTTTTTATTTTACAGGGTATTTGTACAGTTGCCAGAGGTGTGCCTATTGCCACGATTTTGATTTTGTTGCATTTTTCACAAAATTACATGTTGTTGAACCTAGTACATTTTTTTGGTTAAATTTCGTATAAAGGGTACAAGGTTTCTCTGCCTAACTCCTCTTACAGTTTTCAAGCTAGAACCATTTTATTTTACAGGACATTTTTACATATACCAGAGATGTGCATATTTTCAGAATTTTGCTTCTGTTGCATTTTGAAAAAAATTACGGGTTGTTGGACTTGGTACATTTTCAGTTAAATTTCCCATAGACTGAGGTGACAAGGTTCTTTTGCAGTTTTCAAGCTCGAAGTTTTTTATTTCACAGGGTATTTGCACATATACCAAAAATGTCCATATTGCCAAGATTTTGATTTTGTTGAATTTTTCACAAAATTACGGGTTGTTGAACTTAGTACTTTTTTTGTTATATTTTGCATAAAGGGTACAAAGTTTGTCCGCGTAACTTCTCTTACCGCTTTCCATCGTGAACTTTTCCATTTTACGGGATATTTATACATATACCAAAGGTTTGCGTATTATGAAGATTTTTTTTCTTTCTAAGTTTTACAAAATAACGGGTTGCTGAACTTAGTATATTTTTATATAATTTTGTAGAACTTTGTCCCGCTTACATGTACTTCTCCCACAGTTTTCAAGCTGGAAACTATTTACTTACATATTCCAGAGGTATGCATATTATCAGGATTTTGATTTTTTTTTTACTTCAGTACAAAACTCCGTTTTTGTGAACATTAACTTTATGTGTAAAAACGCAAAATAGATTACTGTAATTCATTACTGTCCATGTGTACTGAGTTTTCACATTTGTGATTGTCATATGCATGAAAGCAACAAAAATGTGAACCTACAAACAATAATGAATCAATAGGACTTTTTTCACAGTGTGTATTGTAGAAATCGCGGGGCATCATATATGTCTTACAGACACAGGAACATCTAGTTTAGCTAAAAAAACCAAAATAACTGATAAAAACAGCTGTTATGACTCGTTCGCGACTTCACTGTTACGCCATATACATATACTGCAATACTAGTTTGCGTAAATTACTTCAGATACTTACAGAATAAGCTTTTCACATTACATGTAATTATATCCTGTTTTGTATTTATCATATAACTTTGATTTTAGGGATAATACTATAGACTACCATACCCTATCTTTTTGATATGAATTTCCGCTTCTTTGAAATGTAAAGGGTAGTTTGTTCGAATAGAACGCTGGAACTTGGGGTTTGAAACAAGGATTTGTGGAAGTGGTACTTCGTGTTTCTGCACATAACACGAAACATTTAGAAGACAAGAGACGATCGGTTGGGAGTCAGAATAATGTCCAGGCGGGGTGACTGATATATATATACCGCCGAGATCCAAATTTGTGATAAATTCATTTCTCCTTCCTCATCACTGTTAAGTAATTCTTACATTTTCGTCAACAAATTATGTTATGGCGTCATTTCGTTTGACCAAAAGTTATTTCAGATTTAGCCACGATATTCTTTCCTGGCCCGGAATTACTGACAGTTGACACGAACTTCTGAGTACGAGTCTCCCAGCAAAACTAAATCCGACGTTTATGGGTTATTAAAGCGAAATTTTGCCACATGAAAAGCCAAAATATCTTTTTAAATGGATCAGATGATATAGATTGTTCTCATTGCTAATCTAAATTTTCGCCTGTTCTGAATTTCAAGCTGAATTTCGAAATTACTTGAAATACAAAAATAAAATATTCCCCACAGGCCGTAATGTTAATTCCGAACAACCTATACGCAATACCTAATTTTTGGCCAACAAATAACCAGTCTTTTAGAACTATTATTAATATTCCAATTTGACATTCTATGAAGAATGAAGTGTGTATTAAAAATAAAATGTCAAAATTTTTTTAAAATAGATTTAAGAGCTTGTTTTTGAAAGTAGAAAACATGCTAATAGACTGTAAAATTCCTCTATGCAGAAAAAATAATATAGAGCGTTAATTGGAAAAATTATTTCAAGTAAATTGAGGATTTCAACTGGAAATTCATAACAGGTAGAAATAGATTTTCAAAGATATATAATAATTTGTATGATCTGATGTGATCAAGGTAAAGGATATATTTGCTTTTCTCCTGTCAAAATTTCGCTGTTCCTCCTCTAGCGAAAATAAAAACATAGAAAGGAAAAGCGCTAAAAATATAGTATAGCACTGTTTGTGCATATTAACAAATGCGTTTCGTCTGCTTTCTGGTTCAATCTCTTAGCCTTTCTTGTTACATGTACATGTATATAAGACTTCCGATTGACATTAGACGATATGTTTTAGCTAAAAGCCAGATAATATATTCATAGATACAAAATAATCTCTTGTCTTTTTATAAAACTGTATTTATGGCCACAGTCACATGTACTCGAAGCAAAAATATATTCCATCAATAAGTGTTCGCAATATTCCGCACTGTAACAATAATTGATGTTAATGATGGTTAAGTGAATAATTAAGAGCTCAACTCGACTTGAAATATATAGTCTGTATGTGTTCCAGAACTGAATATTTTGAAGCTATCACACTGTTTTTATAAATTCCCAGGAATACTGCCTGAAAAAAAATCAATTGTGCAGTTACAGCAAACATTGTATGTATGTGTCCTATGGTATAATGTTTTCAATTGTAATTCCTTGATGCAATGAAACTGACCAATTTTTCTATAGTATAATGTTTTCAATTGTAATTCCTTGATGCAATAAAACTGACCAATTTTTCTACTACGACACTGACCAATTTTTCTACCACGACACCCACTCGTGTGTGTTTTTTCTTCCTTTTTTGAAGAATATGTATGGCTTTTTAGTGAATGATAAATTGTTTAGTAAGCTCAAAATTTAAGTTTCTCTCTGATATCTGGAAAATTATTATTACGTGCAAGTTGACAAAAATCTGAATTTTGAAAAACCAGTTAAACTTATCTTTGCTCTAACCTTTTCTACCAATATAAATTCAATCTGTTGATTTTGTTTCAAACTCGCATGTTACGCCTAACCTATATCAATAGACACTTAATTTCTTTAAATAATAGAAATGAACCGCCCATTTCCTTCCCATTTACCTTAATTTAACGAAAATGTGTATATATGTATATGCGTTCAAAGTGTTCGTACGTACGCTTTTAGTAGATCTCATGAAGATATTTCAGCTTTTATGAAGTACGTGTGAAACAATTGTCATTTTAAAACAACCCATAAACTAATAAATTCCAGCTTTAAGGCCAGCAGGAAAGATAATTTCCAATTTAATACCTTGTGGTTAAAGTTTTACTTACCTTTATCTTGACCATCCCTTCAAAAGGAAAAGTTCCAGAATCGATGGCCATTTATTAACGTTACAAAATTTTAAAACAGGCATATTTTAATATTAAATATTTTTCTGGAAAAATTGAAGTGGCATGAAAAATCTATAGTCCTTATAAAAACTCTGTCAAATTTCTTATAGTTTATTTTATAAATAGACTGAGATCTTTGTAACAGTAAAACAGTGATCACTGTATTTGTGTTGATAGTTTGCTGTGTCGGACTTCTTTGATGTTTCGGTTTTATTGACAACATTTAAATTCAAAGAAATGATATTTATTGGTTTCATGGTATAAAATACCAAGAAATGACATATTTGGACACCAGAGTGAATGACCGGAAGCATCATTTGAGTCACAATTAGGTAAAGTATTGTGCCTTCTACTTGTGTGTGGTTATTTGGTTTATTCTGGGGGGGGGGAGTTGGGGTTTTTATCCCCCCGCTTAGCGAAAGCGGGGGGATCATGTAATGCAGTCCGTCCGTAC
>JAOXYJ010150775.1:0-17529 GCA_028566555.1 Lithophaga nigra
TTTCTTGCTTGTAGTACTGCATAATCCGCACCCCTGCCTGGCAGTTTTAATTCTGGAGTAAAATATAGCGGATAATAGACGACTTTTTACGGTATAAATGTATTACATGTATAATTTCTATTGTGCTTCTGTGAGGAACATTTTTAACATGTTAAAAAATCATAGTTTATTTCAAAGATTTGAATAATTGATCACTGGTGCATACATGTAATTGAAAGTGATCAATTTAGGTTACCATGTAAACATGTAAAATTACTTATGTATAGTAAATATATGGACACTGATTTATATTTGTATGATAATTAATAGGTATGCCAATGTATCCACCCGTCAGGAGACGTAATGATAGTCATGGGTCTGGTACTGACAGTCAAGATAATGAAGGAAAACATGAATATGAAAGAGATCCAAGAGGTTGGCCAAATTATCCTGTACCTCCCCATCCAGGTAGGAATTCTGTTTGTTACATGTTATCAGATTTTACAACATGTAAATTTCCTACTGTGTAGACCAAATGATGCACACCAGATGTCATGTCTCAGCATTGCTTAAAGCAGTGTATGCTCAGTATATTAAAGCTGTCCGTTTTATTTTCTAATAATGAGTTATATTCTCAAATGTAACTGAACAGATTTTTTAGAAGATATTCAAGGAAAAAGAAAACATGAATTTTGAGGTAAATATCAAGCTGTGTGAATGTAAATGTCTAAAATGCATTTATGAGTTTACATTACTGTTCATTATACAGCATTTAAGCTTAGTTAAGGAATGCTAATTTTAATATAAAAAATTTTAAGGGTTTGATAAATGTGTTCCTTAAAGTTTTTAATGTGTGGCAAATTCTGATAGTTTAGAGGTGATTTTATAAAATGTACAATGTAAAATGGTACATTGGAGATATTGGCCTACATAGCAGTGTAATAACGTTGATCACCTGTATTATAAAGAAAACTAGTTTTGAACGAAAAGCCTTTATGTAAATTTTACTCTCAAAATTTCAGGACAGTATGATGGACGTCCTCCATACTTTGATGGTAGAATGTATCAAGATTATGACAGAGGTTTTCTGGAATATGATAGAAGGTATTTTATCATCTCAATATAAAGTGGACAAATTTCTCAAAGGCAAAGTAGAATGAAAAAAAAAGCTGCATTGGAATTATTCATTTTATACAAGTTACAGCTCGTCAATATTTGGTTTCAATCTTCAGCTGGGTAAGATATGCTGTGTAATGCATTTTTATACCCCCCGCAAACAAAGTTTGGGGGGGGGGGGTATATAGGAAGATTTTATAAATAAGTATTTTGATCCTGATTTTCACGAAAATAAATAATTTGATCCTCACACTGGAGAAAAAAATATTGGCCTCAATTTCCCTCCATCCGCTCTCAGATCATGACTTATTAAGGAATAAATAATTTTTCTTTGGCTTCGTCGAAAAAAAATATTTTTACGGCGAAACAGTTGAAAATAAATAATTTGATCCACAAAAATCCCCCCCAGAAAATCATATGATCGTCCCCTAAACTGGTGCGCGTGAACTAGTGCACTTTAACAACTTTTTACAATGTATTCAGCGAATTATCTTTTGCCTTTGTACTACAATGATTATTTATGTTTAACGGTAGACCGAATTGAGATGCAAACTTATTCCCCTCGAATCAGAGAATTTCGTTACAAAGTCAGAATTCAGTGGGACCCTGGATGGCTGAATGATTAGATTCCTGACCCACAACCCCTATCCTAACGCCTCCGTCGTAAGTTCGATTCCTGCTCAACCTCACCCTCTTCATGTTATAAGGTCTCCAAGCATCTACGTAAGATCGGGGTTTCAAGGGTCAACAGGATGGCTGTCTTGGGTTTCATCCGAATTGCTGCATGAAAGTGACGATAAATCACAACCTGACCCAACTAAAAGTCAGTGTGTTCGTACATATATGTATATATAAATCAGAAATTGATCCTTTTTAATGCAACATTCGTGATACACACAGTGGACATTAGTAAAGCCTTGGCTAAGGAAACGTCATTATGGACGCTGAAAATAAAAGAGCATATCGCATCGCAAATTGGTTCTAGAGAAGTAATAACAATCATGTCCTTGAATATTTTGAACAAAAAGTGACCATTTGTATTGTAAGCAATTTGGACCGTTTCGATGGTAAATGTTGTCTGTGTCTGTTGTATTGCTTTTCTGGTTAATAGATTTGGTGGCAATTCTTCCTTGTCGAACAGCATTAAAAGACTTTAAATATTCGTTTTTGTGTTTTAGATCTATTTTTTCTCCTTTTTAATTTTTTGTTTATATTTTGTTCTTGTTTGTCATTCGTGCGGTTTTTTTTTCTTTGGATAATTCATAAGGTATGAATTATAATCAAAATGTATTTTTCCTCCTTCTTATTCAGTAAGTCTTTTAAAGAAAAGCTATCAAACATGTCATATTTTTTGGCAGCTCCCTGACTAAATGACTTATAAGTGAAATGAATTTCTTCTTTTTGTGACGTTACAAATAAAGGTCACGTATGATGTTTCATTTAGAAAACCATAATGCGCTTTCACTGACAGACAGCCAGTGGTCAATCTTAATTATTATTGCTATACACGTCAGTACTTATCACTTTAACCCCTACTTCAATGACCCCATCCCCTCCCCCCAAGGGGCTGACTTCTTAACGTTGCTGACTCCTAACCACAAGCCTAACACCGCTATTGTGTGTTCGAGTTCTGCTGAAAGTGATGCTAAACCTCTAACAATCCATCTCCACCCGCCTCCCCCCCCGAAAAAACCTGCATTTGTCTTTAATTTTTCATTCGACTGGTATATTTGGTTTTTACACATTCAGATCTGAGTCGAAAAGTCGAATGAAATTAGGATGCAAATCGATTTGGAAAATATTTGATTCGACTTTCGACTTCAGATTTTTGTGTTTACTCGATTCGATTTAGTCGAAAGTGACGGTAAAGGTAAAAATCGAATGAAAAATCGAATCATGTAAACCCATCTTTAAATTCGTTTCATATTTTATTTTTCGGTATGAGGCAGTACATATATGTAAATCAATCAATTTCAAAAATTCTTAAAGAAAATTAGTACGAGCTTGTGCATCTTTTGAAAAGCTTTATTAGTTTGAGCAAATTATATATATATATATATCTCTCAGGCGGAATAGCTTAGAGCTTTCTACGAATTTTCGGCATACTGCACTTATAAAAAGTGTAATAGTTCGAAGGTCCATTTGTCCGAAATTCGGACTAATAAACCTTATAAAAACCTCAGTAGTCCGAAGGTTCATCAGTCCGAAATTCGCACTAATGAGCCTTCGGACTAGTGAACCTTCGGACCACTGGGTATTTAAGATGCGCTAGTCCGAAGGTTCACTAGTCCGAAAGTCGGACTAGTGAACCTTCGGCCCAGTGGACCTTCGGTTAGTGAGCTTTCTAGTCCATCAGCCAAAGCTGAAAATATAATTTTTGACGAATACCCCTGTAGACCACCCTTTTTTGACAAAAATCAAAAGAGTATCGAATATTAATTATTATTTTGTTTGTTGTAGTCGAAAATGAATACCGCAAATGGGGTACGATTGGGGCTCATTAAAGGGTAGTCGTGGACAGAAAATTACAAAATTTCACTATTACTGTCTAAATGGTCATATTCATGACGGAAATAACATGAAATACATTTATGATGCATTACAAGAGTTTAATACATTTGACATTTTTTCTATCAACAGAAATTTTTAAGCGTTTTATACTGAAAAAAGGGAGTGTCACTAGATGTCTGTCTTAAATAACAAAGTAAAATGAAGTACGGCAAACATTTAATCGCAAGAAAAATGTATTTTTCCTTTCCTGATATAACGATAAAAGTTTGTTCCCTAGAACACTTGCACCCAAATGTATAGGCTACAGCGTAGCAATTTACTTCTGAACAGTTGTTTACTTTATGTTGTGCTCTTCACCATGCAATTGTTGATTTCGATAAAATTGTTCATTATCTAGAATTAACCGACCGAACTGCCTACATTTCTACTTGATTGATTGATTGATTGATGTTTAACGTCATATTCAGGACGAGAACAATTTAAATAAAAATAAGTTTGAATGTGTAGAAAAACGGCTGGACAGGAGAATGTCGGTAAAATTTGACTGCCACTGGAAAATAAGGTAGTGCTGGTTATGGTAATACAATTTGGCATACGACAAGCTACGTATCTACGGACCCTTATAAGGAATTGCTGCAAGGTGTTTTTAACGTGCAGAGAGCATAGCACTATTCCATGGGAATTTGGAGTTAAAGCCATTAATCAAACCGGACACAATATCTGATTGGATTGCACTCGGTGCTTTCTTGCAGCTAACCTGCATGGACACAATTCAAATAGAATAGTATATTTAATCTATTATACATATATATGAATTTCTAATTCAGAGAACAACTAATTATTTTTCTTGTTCGTCCTTACTGTACGTGTCACTGGTATCATAAACTGAAACCTACGCGCATTCTGGCATGTTAGGCAACACTTGCAAAAAACGGTACAGGATATGTACCCAGCCGGTTCGTCGCTCGGTTGCTTGAGCAGAAACCCCAGGTTACATTTATTTGATCGACAGTTCTTTTTGCTTGGTGTTGGGGTTAATATGAAGGTTCATCGTTTTGCTCTGAATATAACTTGCTCAATAACGGCAGGGAAAGTGCAAAAATGGAGAATTTCCTTAAAACAAATCAACAACATAATAGTTTTTCAAATAAAAATATTCAGCAACAATTAACTTAGAAAATGTAAAAGTAGAAAATTAAACCATATAAACAAAGGAAAAGGACTGATAAAACTACGTCCTTATTAAGGAAAAAGAAATAGAAAAGGGAAAAATGTAAATAATGTTCTAAAAACAAGAAGATTAAATAAATAATATACTGAACAGAATGGCTCACAAAAGCCAATACTTATACAAATTCTTAAGAAAAATGAAAAGGCAGTGATAAAGAAATTCTACAGAAAAATCAAACGCACCCAAAGTATCACCTGTTCAAACACACCTAAATTATTTCAACACTTAATTCGTTCAATTAAATCACCTTTCTTCTTTATCGTTGACAGATCATTAATTTAAAGCATGAAACAATGAATTGTGACAAAAAAGCAAAGTAGTTTGATGCAAAACGCAACCTGAATGACGAAGAATGACCTATATTTTGTGATTGATTATAAAATACGGAAAGGTATCGGAACGAAAAAAAAATCCAGATCTTATCGAAATTAAAAATGAATGCTATAAAGTAGGAATTTCGGGAAATTGATATTTTCATGCGAAGTTTTTAAAAGTTTTAAATAATAAATTCAATCATAACTTAACATTTTATGTAACTTATTTCCCACATATTGTAAAAATATTTTATGAAATGATGAAAACTACGACAGCGTATTCGTGACATTTTGATGATGCAGGAAAAAAAATTAAATCGTGTGTACGATTTAGTAAATCGTTTGTGCAATTTAGTAAATCGTTTTACAATTTAGCAAATCGTTTGTACGATTTAGTTTAAAAAATCGTACAAACGATTTAATTTTTTTCTGCATCATCAAAATGGTACGAATACGCTGTCGTAGAAAACAGTACATTTTACGGCACAAAAATTTTGAAATATTTGATACTAAATCATAGCTGTTAACCTGGCAAAACCGAAAACTAAATGTTTGTCTCATTTTAATTTCACTCCTGAATTAATTTAAATGATATCCTTTTCATGGAGAAAGTAACATTTGGTTTGATAAAGTAAGCCTAAAATAGCGGACATAAATGGCGGCAAATAAACGCTGATGTTGTACATCTTTGCGACGTCCTGATTTGACTACAACAAGTTTAATTCGATAGTTGAAACCCTTACCTTCCGATATGTAAATAAAAATTTGCGGTCTATAGGGGTATCACGCAAACTTGTAAATCAGAGGCGTTTTGAAACTTGGCAGATGGACTAAGACACCTACATGTGTGTAGTAGTCGTGTTTTCTGGACTATCAAGACCAAGACTGAGAAGGGTTCGATGATTTATTACCAGCATAAATATATCACTTGTGGAGTGAAATACACTGGTAAAATGGATGACACATACAATACTAGTCTAGTCTACAGAATTTCTGGTGGCATAATCAACAGAATACACATCGTTCAATGTCAGAATGTCTGTCACAGAAAATGAAAAGTGCAAAGTTTGTCAGAATTAGTCTAACTAATTTTAATGCCCAGGTCTGCCTGTCAAACACAAAGAAACTCAACAAAACCCGCGAATCCAGATTAACCAATCAAAACTCAAATAACCTCCTCATGAATATTCAATTAGATAGTTTAGAAACGTGTTAATTATACGAAAAATACTTCAAAAGGGTAGAACCTTTGAATAAAAGATACTCTTCAGATTAAGTTAACACTTTAGTTTCCAAGTAAATCAATTCAGTTTATTTTTTATAATTCCCAAAACAAAATACATGTGTACCAAAGGTCAAGAATTTCACCGGGTCAGCCGACAAGTGGATGATAGCTGTCCGGCTTTCGTCCCCACTAAAATTTAAGTGTGACATGCAGTTAGGATACGACCAAAAAACTGTTGAAAGTGACGATAAACCAAACACTTAAATTTTAAATTGATCGGCGTGCTGATCTATGCTTGAACAATATCGCCAGAAGTTTCCCGTGAACTCTTTTTTAAGAACATATACCACTTTGCCATTTCTATCAAGGTGGAAATATTTCCCATGATTGAAATATGATGAAAAATCAGACTAGATTTTCTTGATATTACATGCAAATCAAAGAAGTATGGCCACTTTCCGCTGTACTTGTTTTATTCATGGGACCCATTTCGGAAAGTTGTTCAATCTTATAGAAATTTGACCTTGTAAGAGTCTGAAACACGTACTTCAAAATGTGCAACATTCAGACAAAAGTAATAAAAATTAGTAAGATAATCAGCCCCTCGAGATTGCTCCTGAAGACAATTTCACAGATTTTGACGATATTTGCATGTTTTTGTCAAATTTTGCATTGAAACACATCAAGGTTAATCAGAAATCGATGGATAATTCACAGATGCACTTCCAATAAAATTTTAGTTGTGGTTCTGAGAGTGCTTCGTGTTGAATTTTCCCGATAAATACATATACCTTAAATTTACAAACGCTTGATGAAACTACCATTTCTTGGCTCATTTACGCATCATTGTTCAAAATTGTGATTTACTGTTTTCGAAACTTCTAAGTATGTATAAAAAAGCTGTGATAATGTGAATTTTGTAACGATTTATGAACTTTTAATTTGAAGATGACCCTACTTGAGAAATAAATACAAGGGAAAATGACCCTATTTCTTTAAAACAGAAACAAGGTTAAAGTAGGTATTAATCTTGTTTTTATTCTGTAAAAATAGTGCTGAAGAAAAACCCAGAAATAAATTAATAGAACCCGAAAATCTATTATTTATAGATAAGCAAATCAACTATAATGCGCACTGATGCGGGTACCCGTGGCAAATTTGCATCATTATTCCGGGTGAAAGAAGCAAATATCGGGTCTAATGTATTATAGATTTGCGCAGATTTCATTAATTTGTTGTAATTTTGCAAGTACCATGTGACAACAAAAATTGTCATCTTAAAATGTTATTGTAATAAAATACAGACTTTGCATAAAAAGTAATTGATGATTCTAACCATTATTTTAGTGAAGCTTTCAAAACAATTCCCAGGTAATCGTAAAAAAGGATATACAAAATTATTATGTAGACTGTACGGACTCATTTATTTCTTTGTCTTATGTGTAAAGCGAAATGGAGAAATTAACGAAAATACCCCAAGACTTTAATTACCTCATGAATTGTGTAGCTACGTATATGGTTTCTTTTTTTTTTCATAATCCTCTGTCAATTATTCTGTCCGTGTTGTAAGTTTTCAAATGCAATTACCGTGGAAAGGAATCAGAATGTTTGATATATCAAAATGCATCGAGAATGAAGAAATAAGCTTAAGATTTTTTTACATTTAATTCTATCATTGAAAATAAAGAAATAAGGGATGTTTTTAAATATGATTTTATCCTGAAGCTTTGGTGATTGGTAAAATTGTACATTTCTTGTATATACTCATGTATATTTCTTGAATTAAAAATATAATAATCTTACATCAAGTAGTAGATGTTGAAATCAAAGAACTTTATACCTATTTTATTCACCCAAAGAGATGCAGTGGCATTATTTTTGCACCAAATTTTATAAAAATGATGGATACGTGGATTTTTGTGAAGTTTTTATGCAAATGTTATATGAAGAGACTTTGCCAAAAGGGCACTTTTTCACGTATCGTCAAATTTTGCATAATGCTTTGTGAAATGTTGTACAAATATGTTGTTTCTGCCTTCGCTTTGTTGGTTAATTTGATCTAATTGGCCACGTAGAATATTCAATTAACACGTCAACAATTACAGCATTTGTATAAATTTTGTGTTATTAAACTGCCCAATAAATAATAGATCAAACGACGCAAATGCCGCAGAATGCCGTATGGAGTTCTATATGAGGTCACATGACGGAAGTACCGCCCTTTATTTTCAAACAGTCAGATACAGACCGAATTGTGGAAAACATCAAACTACAAGTACGGCATATTGCTGTAAAAAAATAAATATAATTCCGAAATATATATGTTCTTTGAAATTAGATTGCGAAAATGCAGCGTATACCTGCAACTACATGTAGAAAATATTATTCAAACGTTAATAACTGTGAAAAGGAACCAGAAAGTTTGATGTATGCCCTGAAAGTACAAGAATATTTCTGGAGATACAATTTTTCGCGGATTTATATAAACACATATCAAAACTGGAGAAATCATGAATGTTTTCTGAGCAAGGATAATTGCAAATATAATAAAAGTGCATAACTGTTAGCAGAAAATGATTTCGATAGATAAATTTATGCAAAACAAATTTGTTTCAGACGAGTGTGCTGCCGTTTATATTTTTTTTATGATTATTGATATTTGATGCTTGAACTTCCAGTATGTCGTGCGATCGTGCATTTTAATAATCACGCTAAATTACAAATGTGTTATAAAGTTTTGCATACATATTTTAACGGTATAATTTCTAGCATAACAAGAAGTAAATATAATGTTTGCTTACAAAAGACAATGTCACTAACGATGATGTTGAAAGCTTTCAAGGCACAGGGAAATGAATAAATTTATCCTAGGCTGGACACAACAATATTTGCATATTGCAATAGCAAGAACATGAAAAAAAAACTAGGATTAAATTATTGATGATTTTTTTTTATGACTTTTTCTCTATAAGATTTGACCTGTTGTTGTATTTCTGCCTTTTTTCAAAAATGGTTGGCCTGTTGTAGTATTTCACTGCCTTTTTTATCATGAAAGTTGAGGTGTTACTGAATTTCCATGCCTTTTTCTCCATAAAAGTTAAAAACAGGTCAACTTTTATGAAGAAAAAGGCAAAGAAATGCAACAAAAGTTGACCTGTTGTTGTATTTCTTTGCCTTTTTCCTCATAAAAAGGTAACCTGTTATTGTATTTCCATGCCTTTTTCTTCAGAAAAGTTGACCTGTTGTTGTATTTACATGCTTTTTTTCATTAAAGTTGGCCTTTTGTTGCATTTTCATGCCTTTTTCTTTATAAAAGTCGACCATTTCCTTTTTCTCAATAAAATGTGACCTGTTGTTGTATTTCTTTGCTTTTTTGCCTCATAAAAGTTAAACTGTTGTTGTATTTCTATGCCTTTTCATTCAAAAAGTTGGCCTGTTGTTGCATTTCCATGCCTATTTCTTCATAAAAATTGACCCGTTGTTGTATTTTCATGCTTTTTTCTTCATAAAAGTTGACCTGTTGTTGTATTTCCATACCTTAAGTTGACCTGTTGTTGTATTTCCATACCTTAAGTTGACCTGTTGTTGTATTTCCATACCTTAAGTTGATCTGTTGTTGTATTTCCATGCCTTTTTGTCCATAAAAGTCGACCTGTTGTTGTATTTCTTTGCCTATTTATTCATAAAATTTGACCTGTTGTTTTATTTTTATACCTTTTATATATCAGAAAAGTTCACCTTTTTGGTATATTACTCAACCTTTTAGCTACAAAAGTTAGCCTGTCGTTTTGTTTTTCTACATTTTATTTCATAAAGATTGACCTCGTGTATTTTACTGCCATTTATCTCGTAAAAAGACCACCAGTTGTTAAATTTTGTCAGCATATGGTTAGTTTAAAAGGTTGTCTGTTGATGAAGTTTCTCCACCTTTTTCTTCATGAAAAGTTGACCTGTCCTTATATTTCTCTTACTTTTTCCTGATGAAAGTCGACCTGTTGTTAGCTTTTTATATTATAAAAGTTCACCATTTTGTTGCATATCTCTTCTTTTTATAATACAAAAGACACCATTTTATTAACATTTATAGGGAATGCATTATTATTTTTTTGTCTTTTGTAACTTTAAAAGGTTACCTTTTATAGCCATTCAATCGAGACAGAAGTGGGCCATTTGATTACCTTTTGACGTCACAAAAGGTAATTGGAAAGCTGACCTTTTGTATGTTTTGAAATTTTTGGAAATGTGAATGAAAGGTGTCAAAAATTGTTGAAAAGTCAGCCTTTTTAACACTTTTGCTTAAACCAAAAGATAATTTTTCATGCAGTGGTATATCAGTTGTTCTTTTAATAGGTAAAACAATCTATCTATAATAAAGTATACAATTATCTTGACATTTTTATGCCACTCTCTAGGGACGGGTTTATCCTGCAATTGGCCTATTTACGTGACAAATACAGGGTGTCGAATGTATTTTTTGATATTTTGCTAGTAGCATAATATCATCTCCTGGTACCGTAGTCCCCACTTTCAATGATATTTTGTATTATAATCTGGTTCACTGAGTGATGTAGACTTTGATATCTGTTTATGACGTCATGTTATCCCAAGATTACACGTCGAAATGTCATTATTTAAAATCGGCTAGAAATGCTCCGTTTTCTCGATTATAGAAGGCTTTTATCATGGCAGGATAAAAACAACATACATATTTTGTCAGAAAATATAAATTTTATTGTACTCGCCGCGAAACAGGCAAGAAATGCTCGGTAAACCTCGCATTTCTACCTGTTTCTAAGTCTCGTACAAATAAACTTTAATTATTTTTCGATAATGTACATATATTTTGTATATATATACGTCTCTGCACCCTCTTTGTCTAAAATGACCGAGAATGGGCGTTTCTGAGCCGAGAACCGGCTAATCGACCGAGAACGGGAGGATTGATTCCTATGTGTGAAATTACTAATTTAAGTTTAATGTATTAAAGTTAAATTTATTTAAAACAAACAAGGACAACTTCAAACCTAATTTATTTAAAGTTTAACGATAATTCGGCATTAAACTTTTAATCTTTATTATACCTGAAATTAAAATTAAAATTAAATTGATATTTAAAGTTGAAGACAAAACAAATAAATTATAAATTGCCAATTTCTAGAAATTCAGGACGATTTGTTTTAGTAAATAGATAAGAAAAAGTCTAAATGCGATTTTTTCCAAGTATGAATGAAGTGTCTTCTTTATAATCGGTCATTTTTCCTCTTTTACATCATGAAGGCTTCATTCTTTTCATACGCTGGCTAAGTATTATTTTCTCTTTCCTTGACTTTACTTAATTCATTAAAAGTTGTACTTTACTTTCCTAATGTATACATTTCATTATTTTTCTTAAACTTTGTGGATTTGCTTCTGATTGTTTATAAATGTGAAGAAAAATGTTTATTTATGTGAGGGAAAAATGAAACCACGACTCGAACATACGACGTTAGTTTCCCGTTGCAGTTACGTGTATCTTCCGCTCCAAGAAGATTTAAATATTATTTATATAAATATACTTTCACTGAAAAGCTCGAACAAACTTCAACTTTGCTCTAACAAATGTTTGTTTCCACAATTTTTCAAATACGTGTACTACCGAACACATTTCCTCAATTTTTCGTTGAAACAGGGAGCCAGGTTCGGCGTGTCTAAAAGCTGCATGTTCTATTCCTTATACATCTAAAATCAATTTTTTAAAGTATAATTACGGTAGAATGAAACATTTCTTTTTTTTCACAAGAGTAAAAATATATCTTTCTTAAGAACGAGAATAAAGTGCCGGTTTCAAAACGCATCTTTCAGAATTTTAATGTGTCTTTTTCCTCACATGAGAAACAAATTCATAAAATTATCTTTAATATCTATAAATGTTGGAAACTGAAAAAAATCGTAGTTTCCATAAATATGACATAGCAATCCTTCCTTTTTTTCAAAATATTGCAAACCTTTCTTCTTTTAACTGTTTTTTAAACAAAATTAAATATGAACACGATCAAAATATACTTATTTGTCTATTGTCTTTCTTCTCAACATAAATGATAGTTGTATATGTATATACATTGTATATATATATATATGAATTAATTATTCACAGTCGACAAGAATTCTGTGTTACATTACAGATTAAATATATGATAAGCCCTATATTATTTACATAACTAATACATTAATAGTCCCATATCTTGTAGTCCAATATATCATCAATAATTAGATTATCTATTATAATGATTATACTTGGCGTAGTATTAGATCTGTATTTCCCAGTAAAAGATATGAATATAGTTCTTGAATATGAAACATTTGAATAGGGGTCATCAGAGTCCCAGATGCACACCTATATGGAAGTGTCCCCCACACACCCCCGTGGAAAGTACAGCGAATAGTAGCTGAGAAATGAAAAAAAATCCACTTTCCTAAGCGATTGACAACGTTCTTATGATGTACTTGGTTGTATATGCATTATCTTTTTACATGATAAAAAATATTTTCCACTCGTCAAAACGTTTATACATACGCGAGGGCGTGGCGCGACGAATTGAGTCCGCCCATCTGCTCTCTAGTAAATGCCGCCTAATCGCTATATTAAATTTAATCTAAAATAAATCAGAATAATATATGTATCATAAATGTTGATTAAGCGATAATTTTACTTATGAACCACTCTGAACGCTGAGATATTAAAAACGACTTGTCAATTGTTATAAAATAATATAGATGAAGCGATAAAAAATACCGATAAGGCGATATTTTTTGTCGCATATGCAGTAATAAATACTGACTAAGCGGTATAATATACCGCCTAATCGGTACTTTTATCGCAAAGTCGCTACTAAATACTTTTGAACCAAATGGTACACCATAAATCCAATAAAAATTTAGGCATATGCGAAATCTAAATATCATATGTAACTTCCTCTTTCAGTGATATAGGATTATTTATGCAAGTTTAAATATCTATCTAAAAGAATAAAACTAAATAAATAGATAAAAATTAACCAGAGGCTCAACTGAGCCTTTATCGCTCACCTGGCTAACATGTTCCCATTTTAAAATTTCCATGTATTTAGTATATGTTCAAAGGAAACCCACATTGCAAACAGTCTGCTGATTTATGTCTAATTTGCATAAGTTTCAAATCAAATAGTTTGTAGAGGACCTTTCATACATCATTCATGCAACATTTGGTTAGAAGTGGCTCAGCAGTTTCAGAGAAGAAGGTTAAGATGCAATTTCCTGTAAACTTAGGTGCCATCGTTGCTGCCATGTTGGCCACTTGATCAATACGAAACGAGGAATTTTTGTAAAGAACCTTCCAGTCATCATTAGTATAAAGTTTCAAAACATTTGGCATTGTAGTTTTAGAAGAGTTTTGAAAATCGGCGATCAAACACCAGAATTACCTCTGGCGGCCATGTTACTTAACCAATCAACACAGAATGAGCATTTTGTAGAAGAACCTCCATACATCATTCATGCAAAGTTTGACTGGAATTGGCTTAGCAGTTTCAGGAAAGAAGGTTAAAATGCAATTACCGTTGAGTTTAATGTAATGTGCCACCGTTGCCGCCATGTTACCCACCAGATCAATACGAAATTAGGACTCTTATTAGAGGACCTTTCAGTAATCATTTGTATAAAGTTTCAAAAAAGTTGACTCTGTACATGTAGCTTCAGAAGAGATCTTTGAAAATCGCCCAATCAGACACCAGTTCAATGTAAAAACTATGTGGCTCCGTTGCCGCTAAGTTAGCCGCCCGATTAATACAAAATGAAGATATTTGTAGAGGACCTTTCAGCCATCATTCCAATAAAGTTTCAAAACATTTGGCCTTGTAGTTACAGAGGAAAAGATCTTTGAAAATTGGCCAATCAGAAACAAGAATTGCCTCTGGCGGCCATGCTAGTTCACCAATCAGCACGAAATGGGAAACTTATAAATGACCTCCATACATCATTCTTGCAAAGTTTGGTTGGTATTGGCCCAGCAGTTTCAGAGGAGAAGACTGAAATGTGAAAAGCTAACGACGAACGACGGATGTCAAGTGATGGCAATAGCTCACCTGGTCCACAGGAACAGGTGAGCTCAAAAAAGAAGTTTAATTTATCTGGTTTTGTTTATTTGTTTGTTTGGTTTTTTTGTTTCTTATTGATGCTCGTTTGAATATGATATGGTATCATCTTATCACATTATAAACATGATAAAGTTCTCTTTCAGTGGTTCTACTTTCTGACTGTTCTAAGTTAACTTAGAACAGTTATCCCGTCTGCTCTCCAAGTTAACATGGAAGAGAGGTTATGACTGGTCGCAACTGTATGTTCTTTTGAGAACGTGTTTTATCAAGATTAAAAATATAACAACTATGAAAATGCTTTTCTTAAAGTCGTTTTTAAATTGTATCAAGAAGCCAGCAAAGCATTTTCAAAAATAATACCTTTTACGTTTATAGTAGTTGTAACTCATAATATGTTCTGTCGTTTACTTTTATCTCGCAGCTTAATCATTTTGAATTTAAACAAGTTAAATGCACAATATCTATTTTTTGATTAAAGTAAACCATATGAATTAGATAATTTAAGATAATATTTCACAAAGTTAAGAAATAAAGTAGGTTTTACAAGTATCACTATCTACAATCAGTGTTGTTTGATGTAAAATTGATCATTAGAGTACAAGGAAGCGTAATACACCGAAATCCCAGATTCATAAAATCCTTAGGAATATACATAATATTGAGAAACGAATTGGACGTGATCGCGTGAACTCCATAAGGAGTGAGACATGCGTCGACAGGGTAAGCGTCTCCTGCTATGCATGTATCACCCATCATGCGAAAAACTCATGTCCAATAAACAAGTCATGGCCAGGAATACGTCAAATCTTGTAGGTAAGATGAGACGACGAAATACTAGAACTAGCAACATGTAAACAGATCTGTAGCAAATTGCGATGTTGTTACATTATAATGGTCAACCAACTAAATTATTTCTCCAAAAACATGGGGACAATTTGGGGTCTTAGTGACCATCCTCCTCTCTTTTCTTTCCTTGAATTCTAGTTAAAAATGCCCTCCTTTCAGCAGATGTGGAGATGTCCCTTCATGGGATTTTTTACTGCTGCGGTTTGCTCCGTTGGTGAGACCTTTTATTTCATATTTCAAATAACATGAAACAGTAGAATCGAAAACATGACAAATGGAAATGTTGTTTTAAATTTATAGGATATGTCCCCTTTAAACATTTTTTCAGTAAACAGTGTTCATTGGGATGTTGGTCATAGTTCATTTGTAATGAGTGATGTGGAACGAACTATGTACAGCTACGTTACTGTTCATCAAGTTGGACTTGGGACCCTATTACCGTAATTGTTTAAGCTGATCACAGATTATTTGTAATGCAGAAAACAAACGTTTAAAAGTTCTCTTAAAATGTCACTCAGTGAAACCAGAAAACTTTAGAACAAAGTCGAAAAATTATAGATGAAGAAATACTTGCACTATTAAATGATTTTGAAATTAGTTTCAAGCATCGCAAGGTTGCAATGAGTGGAAAATAACGTTAAAACTTGATGAAATGGAAAATATAATAACTTCATTGACCAACCGCATCATAACGACTGAAAAGGATGTTCAGAAATGTCAGGCGAAAATTACTGTAGCATCCAGGGCGTCGGAAATGTGTTCGTACCACCTAAATAAAGTGATAATATTGCGACAACCGCGAAACCAACTCTGCCCACAGAGAACATGAACAATATACGAACTCGAATAGTTATTTTGTACAAGAAGATTTATCTAATCTTGATAATAGAATTATTCCTGAAACTGTTGTATATGATAGATGTGTTGTTTCAAATGACTCTAATGAAAGTTTTGATATTCCAAATATGAATACTGTTCCCTAAAGAGTGATATTGTATTTTTCTGTGATTTATGTCATGTCGCGTCTTTTTCATTGTCATCAGATATTTCGAGTTCCACTTGTACATGACATACATGATTGTTCACAACGTGCTGTTGAAAACGTTAGTAACTTTAATATTTTTAGTCTGAATTTTTGTGATATAAAAACACGCTTACAATACCCAGAACTCCTCGATAAAAAAATGACATAATTTGTCGACAGGAAACATGATCGTATAGGAATTCCTGGGTATATTTGTAAATTGAAAAATAGAAAAAAAAATTACCAGAAAATCTGGTGGTATTAATCTAGGATACAAACAAACAATTGCAATTTTTTTTTGAAATTGTAGATATAGAATCAAATTAAAGTTTTGTGAAAATTGTTTAATTTAAGTGAAGATTTAATTTGAGCTATAGATTATATCCTACCAGAAAGTTCGCTTTACATGCAGATATGTTCGACCAAATTCAAAAATGAATACTGTATTTTTTCACAAAACTACAAATATATATATGTTTGCTAGGAGATTAAATAGTAGAAGGTCGGACAATAGGACGAACAAGATTTCTTTGACATCAATATTAATGAGAATGAGTATGACATCACAGAATTTTTACAGAATGATTTGGTAACTTTAGACGAACTTAACCTACACAGACAACAATAAAAAAGTACTGACTGTGTTAGAAATAGACTAGGGAATAATTTACTCGAATTTTGCAGGGGACATTATTGTAAATGGTCCTACGGGTGGTGATCGTGTGGAATTATATATATATTTGTAAAAATCAACGTGTAGAAACTCTAGTGTTGTTGATTATTTTATTGTTTCAACTTGCTCTTTACAATTTTTGAGAATTTTAGAGCTATGGACATTTCCCATTTATATTCTGACGTTCAATTCTCTATTGTGGCAACTAAATGGAAAAGCCATAGGTAAATGTAATATACATGATCTACAATACACAATGGACGATGGGGTCAAAAAGGGGATAACAAAAAAACCTTATCTTTAGAGGACAATATCGACAAACGAAAATTAAATGTGTTTTAAAGTGAGCTCGCAAATATAAAAACTGAAAGTATAGATAAAAACTCTTTTATGGGATAAAGTGAAGAATACAAACGCGATACTGGTAGTACCAGTATTGTGCACAATACTGGAACAAATTTTTGTACTAGTATTGTTACTAGTATCTTCCAGTATCTGT